>JABCRI010000530.1:0-69114 GCA_015143295.1 Tetracentron sinense
ACCCACCGGGTGAGGGAGGAGGGGGCCGATGTGGGATCTAGGTTTAAGTGAATAATGACAGGGGGAAGGGGGGGGGGACCCATGTTTGATGAAATGCCAAGGGAACAAAATGAATATCATTAGGGAACCCATTTTAATTGCTCTGAAATTTTGGTAGGGTTCATGATAGTGTGTTTCTTACATTTCTAAAATGGAATTATTAATTACTTAATTGTTATATGCTATCCTTGTGTCACTACACCCCAAATTTTCATAATTTAATTCCAAATGCAAGTCGCACACGATCTCATCGAGCACGCATGAAAATGACTTGATTTTACCGATGTTCTTGAGTATGGGAAGTAGAGGGGGGCAATAATCCTAAATAGGTTAACTTCGCTGCTGACAAGGGCAGACACATGAATTTGCATAGGGAACAGGTTCTCCATCCCCTCGCATGAACACGATAGCGATAGCATTGCGCATGACACGCATACATAGCATCAAAATTCTGCATGGATGCTAGTTGCGAGGGCTATGAACGCAACTAAGCATTCACATTCTGCATGGATGCTAGTTGCGACGGGCTATGAACGGCAACTAAGCATTCACATTCCGCATGGATGCTAGTTGCGACGGGCTATGAACGGCAAACTAGGCATTCACATTTGCATGGATGCTAGTTGCAAACGGGCTATGAACGGCACCTAGGCATACCCATCTTGCATATAGGGTACTAGTTGTGACGGACTATGAACGGCACCTAGCATGTGAACATGTTTAAATTATGAAACAAGAAAGCATGATAATCGCATGACACGCATGATATGACAAGATAAGACAACATAACAAGTTTCAAGCACGGAAATGGTATTTTCAAGTCAAGTCAAGTGCACGATGTTTTCAAGAGTTCATCTGCTTTCTACGAAATACAAGCATGATTATAAATTGTTTTGTCTCCTTGTTGATCTAAAATAGTTCATGTTCTATATATGCAACTTGCTTCCTCCTTTATGTATGCTATCTGTATGCTATGACTGTTGGTTAGTGCTTAGTACCCGCTGAGTATTCCATGCTCAGCCGTACTTCTTATGTCGGCAGGTGACGGCGGAGCAGCTGTTCCATTTGATATCTGTGCTCCGAGTCCATGGGTGGAGGAGGAGTACGTCGAGGAGCCTTTTGAGGAACCTCCAGTTGAGGGTTACCATTAGGTGGTTATAGATTCTGAGAGGATTAGCTGTGGGTGAGATGAGAGATTATATCCATGTATTTGGCGGGTCTGTCCGCACTTGCTTCGGGTTACTTTTTGTATAAACTTGGACCATATGTATATACTTAGAGGTTTGTTAGACTTCCGCTGTGTTTTATAGTTATGTTTCCGCTATAATATCCTCTATTGTATATGCTCTGTGGGTTTTTGCAGGTTGGTTTGTCAAGCAAGTCATGTAAGTCATGATTGAGTCGTCCAAGATTCACTCTAACTCCTAGGGTGGGTTTTGGGTCGCGACAGAAGTGGTATCAAAGCTTAGGCTTTAGGTCTCTAGGGTCACTTAGAATCTTATGCCACGACTTGACAAGAGCATATGTCAGGAAACAAGTTAGGAAAGAAGTAAGTCGGGAGCGAGTCTGGTTCCAAGTGTAAGACTAAACTTTAGTCTTAGTCTAAAATGGTTGCTTTAACCAAGTACGGGTCCTAGGTACGCTAGAACACTAAAGTATAAGTATAATGTGATGAATACTCTGATTACTTGATGTGATGAATATTAGTGTTATACAACTAATACAGATTGAATTATTGTGAAACGACATTGGAATAAACTGTGTTTTCAAGTGAGACTCATGTGGTGCTATTGTTCTCAGGACTTTAGTCATGAGGCGGGGCACACGGGGTCGTGGACCACACACCAGAGCTTCATCTTCTTCTAGAGATGAGGATGAGCAGCCGGACCTCTCTCAGGTCTTAGGCTCTATTGCTGAGACACTCGCCATCCTGGCGGCTCGGCAAACTATACCGGCATCAGCGGCACCTACTCCACCGCCCGCAGCTCCAGTACATCGTACAGCTGGAGTTGAGGCATTAAGGAGATTGAGGCCTCCATCCTTCCACGGGAGTGTGGACCCTCTTACTGCGGAGGCTTGGATCCTCCAGGTTGAGAAGATATTTGCGGTGCTCTCTCCTACAGAGGAAGAGAAAGTGGCATGGGCAGTTTTTATGCTAGAGGGCGAAGCCCACCATTGGTGGTTGTCCGCATTGAGGACACGGGACTTGACCATGCAAGGTCAACCTTGGACTTGGGAGGAGTTCAAAGATACTTTTTACAAGAAGTATTTTCCGATCGGTGCACGGGAAAAGAAAGAGAGAGAATTCATCAACCTTGAGCAAGGTTCGATGTCGGTGGCCGCTTATGAGGCCAAGTTCTCGGAGCTATCACGCTTCGCGACACATATGATTGCCACCGAGGCAATGAAGGCGAGGAGGTTTGAGCAAGGGCTCAAGGATGTCATCATGGAGAAAGTGTCGGTCTTCAGGCACACCACTTACGCCGAAGTAGTGGATAAAGCCTTGTTGGTTGAGACCAATTCAGAGACTGTGTCCAAGAAGAGAGAATTGGCGAGAGGCCAATCTAGTGGTTTGGTACCTTTAGAGAGGCGGGCCCGGACTGGTCCTTATCAGTATACATGGCCAGCACCACAGATGAGGCCGACTTATGCGCCCCCAGCACCACGGCAGTACGTACCACAGGCACCTCGACCTCAGGCTCTTCCGGCCCCACGGCCAGTTACCCCTCAGGCAGCGAGGTATACACCACCTCCGGTCCCTCCAGCCTACACATATGAGGTCTGCACTTCATGCGGCAAAAGGCATCCGGCAGGAGATTGCCGAAGAGCATCTGGTGGATGTTATCATTGCGGTCGCCAGGGCCACATGATCAGGGATTGCCCTAGCCGGCATTTACCAGGCCAGTCTCAGGATAGTAGGCCCCCGACACGCCCAGCAGGATCATACCAGGCGTCATCTCAGACTACCCGGTCTACACCTCAGTCTCGCCAGGCGAACCAGGGGCGTGTATTTGCTTTGACAGAGGGTGATGCACTTGCATCTGATGATGTGGTGCAAGGTACGCGTTTGGAGTTATTTTCTTTATTCATGATTGTTATGTTATGCTATATTTTTGTGTACGTACTCGGCATGTTCTATATGTATATAAACCTACACGTATACGTTGTTGATGCATGGATTAACTCCGCTAGTTAAAATTTCAGGAACCCTACTAGTCAATGAGTATTTGGCTCGAGTGTTGATTGATACCGGGTCTACTCATTCGTTTGTCTCGCCGAGTTTTTCAGAAGGCTTTTCTGTGGAGCCAAGTCAGCTAGAACCGGAGTTAGCCATTTCGACTCCTCTCGGCAAAACAGTATTGGCAGATAAAGTGTATAGAAGTAGTGTGGTCCAAGTTGGAAGCCACGAATTGGCGGTTGATCTCATCGTCCTTGGATTCCAGGACTTCGATGTTATATTGGGAATGGATTGGTTAGCAGCACATCATGGGCATGTAGCTTGCTTTGAGAAGATGGTACTCTTCAAGCCGGTAAAAGGAAAACCATTTCACTTTCGGGGGTTAAAAAGTAGAGACATTGCCCGTTTTGCAGCGTTGAGCTTAGCTAACCCCGAGGCAAAGGACTCATCGACTATTCCGGTTGTGAGTGAGTTCCTGGATGTATTTCCAGAGGAGTTGCCAGGATTGCCTCCAGACAGGGAGATTGAGTTTATGATAGAGCTTGCACCAGGCACAGCTCCTGTATTCAGAGCTCCATATAGAATGGCCCCTATTGAACTCAAGGAGTTGAAGACTCAGTTGGAGGAATTGCAAGGCCTTGGCTTCATTCGACCGAGTGTCTCACCATGGGGTGCCCCGGTGTTGTTTGTTAAGAAGAAAGATGGCTCGATGCGGATGTGTGTCGATTACAGGCAATTGAACAAAGTCACTATAAAGAATAGGTATCCCTTACCTAGGATTGATGACTTGTTCGATCAGTTGAAGGGAGCGAGATTTTTCTCAAAGATAGATCTTCGATCAGGCTATCACCAGTTAAAGATTAAGGCGGAAGATGTTCCCAAAACTGCTTTCAGGACTCGGTATGGACACTACGAGTTCTTGGTGATGCCTTTTGGACTCACGAACGCGCCGGCAGCCTTTATGGATTTGATGAACCGGGTGTTCCGGCCATATCTTGATAGGTGCGTGATTGTGTTTGTTGATGACATTCTGGTCTATTCCCAGACATGGGAAGATCACACACGCGACCTATGCCTTGCTTTAGAAACGCTAAGAGAGCACAAGCTATACGCCAAACTTAGCAAGTGTGAATTTTGGTTGGAAGAGGTGGCATTCCTAGGCCACGTTGTATCGGCGGAAGGCATTTCGGTGGATCCAAAGAAGATAGAGGCAGTCATGAATTGGGCGAGGCCCAAGAGTGTCACGGAGATACGCAGTTTTCTTGGGTTGGCAGGCTACTACAGGAGATTCGTAGAGGGTTTCTCCAGCCTTGCAGCACCGCTCACTTACCTGACAAGGAAGAACGCTAAGTTTGTATGGAGCGACAAGTGTGAGATCAGTTTCACGGAACTGAAGAAGAGGCTTACCACAGCTCCTGTCCTTTCGGTGCCATCCGGACCTTATGGGTATGAGGTGTACAGTGATGCCTCACACGTTGGACTTGGATGTGTGCTTATGCAACACAAGAAGGTCATTGCCTATGCATCAAGGCAATTGAAGGAGCATGAGAAGAATTACCCCACGCACGACTTAGAGCTTGCCGCAGTCGTGTTTGCACTCAAGATCTGGCGACATTACTTATACGGGGTGGAATTCTATGTGTATACGGACCACAAGAGCCTCAAGTACCTCTTTTCCCAAAAGGAATTGAATCTAAGGCAACGGCGTTGGATGGAATTTCTGAAGGATTATGATTGTACCATTCAATACCATCCGGGTAAGGCAAATGTAGTGGCTGATGCTCTGAGTAGAAGACCTCAGGGGTTGTTAGCACACATGTTGGTTCAAGAATGGAAGCTACTAGAAGATTTGGCAAATCTGGACATCAGTGTGAATAACTCTGTCCGTGGCCCTACCTTGGCAAATGTTACGGTTCGGCCGTACATTATAGATTTGATCAAAGAATATCAAGTCATGGATGCGGAATTGTTGGCTTTCCGGGACAAGGAAGTTGCCAAGGGCAGTGAAGACTTTTCTCTCACTAGTCGGGGTGCTATCACATTCAAGGGAAGACTGTGCGTCCCAGCCAATGCAGATCTTCGAAGAGAGATTTTGGACGAAGCACACCGTTCGAAGTACACAGTGCATCCAGGGGGTACGAAGATGTACCGGAACCTCAAGAGTCACTTTTGGTGGCGGAATATGAAGAGGGAGGTTGCGGAATATGTAGCACGGTGCTTGGTGTGTCAACAGGTGAAAGCAGAACACATGCGGCCCGCAGGTCTATTACAGTCCCTTCCGATTCCCGAGTGGAAATGGGAGAACATATCCATGGATTTCATAGTTGGCTTGCCAAAGACGGCAAGGGGTGCAGATGCGATATGGGTAGTAGTGGATCGTTTGACGAAGTCCGCTCACTTCTTGCCTTACCGAACTACTTTCAACTCTAGTCAATTAGCTGCTTTGTACATCAAGGAAGTGGTGAGGTTGCACGGAGTGCCTGTCAGTATCGTGTCGGATCGGGATCCAAGATTCACATCGCGATTCTGGAAAAGTTTCCAGGAGGCTATGGGTTCCCGACTCGATTTCAGCACCGCTTTTCATCCACAGACAGATGGACAAACCGAGAGAGTGAACCAAGTCATTGAAGACATGCTTCGGGCTTGTATGATGGATTTCAAAGGCAGTTGGGAAGAGCACTTGCCTTTGGTGGAGTTCGCCTACAACAATAGCTATCAGGCGAGTATCCAAATGGCTCCGTTCGAGGCTTTGTATGGGCGAAGCTGCAGGTCTCCTCTCTACTGGGATGAGGTAGGAGAAAGAAAAGTACTTGGTCCGGAGTTGATTGAGCAAACTGCTAGTATAGTCAAGATCATCCGGGATCGGTTGAAAGCCGCTCAAGATCGCCAAAAGAGCTATGCAGACACGCGCCGCAGGGACTTGGAATTTCAAGTAAGGGATCGAGTCTTTGTGAAAGTATCTCCTAGCAAAGGGATTATGAGATTCGGCAAAAGAGGAAAGCTTAGTCCTCGCTATGTTGGACCGTTTGAGATTATCACGCGGGTTGGTGAAGTTGCTTATCGAGTAGCTCTTCCACCTTACATGGCCGCGGTTCACAACGTTTTCCACGTGTCTATGCTTCGAAAGTACATTGCGGACCCTTCGCATATACTAGAATTGGAACCGTTGGAAATTCGAGAAGATCTCACGTTGGTTGAGAGGCCGATTCACATATTGGATCGGAGAGATCAAGTGCTTCGCAACAAGACAATCCCTTTGGTTCTTGTGCAATGGAAACACCATGCTCGGGAAGAAGCTACATGGGAGCGTGAAGCCGAAGTCAAAGCAAAGTACCCGGAATTGTTTGAATGAATTTTGTATAGGTTTTGTATATGTAGCTTGTAATATTATTTGATTCTGTAATGCATGCCTCATCCAAATTTCGAGGACGAAATTTTTGTAAGGGGGGAAGGATGTAAGGCCCCGGACCTTTTCACATTTATGCATGACCCTTCGTAGCCATTTTTCCTTTAAAGTAATGCAATTAATAAATAAGGAAGAAATTAGAAATTCTGAAACGTCAGAAATGTTCGTTTTCGAAGTACGAACCCAACGCAAGTTGAATCGTCAAAATCGGACGAACGAGTCAAAAGTTATGGCCAAAACAGTTTGGACCTGCAGACCACCGATCGCTCGGTCCATGGAGCGATCGATCGGTCCAAAACCGATCGCTCGGAGGCTATCGACTGGTCAAGATTTTTGTATGGGGAAATTTTCCAGAGAGTGAAATTTTAACCGATCGCTCGGTTATGAAACCGATCGATCGGTAGGCAACCGATCGATCGGTCATTAACACCGATCGCTCGGTCCTCGCGTTTTACAGAATTTTCACTAAGGGCATTTTCGGCATTCGGATGTTATACCCTTTCTTATATAGGATTGCCCGAGCCTTTAGGGCTCATTCTCAACCCTTAGAAGATTTGGGAGATTAGAGAGAAAGGAGAAGGTTTTCCTAAATCTAGGGTTTCCATTTTGAAGAGGAATCAAAGGGGTTTGAGACCCTAGATCATCCTCAAGCACGTTTTCCTTCAAGATCTCGGCTCAAGCTCGGGTGGAGCTCGTGTTCCAAGCTAGGGCAGCAACTCACGTGCGTTTGGTGGAGGATTTCTTCCCCCATTTGTCAAGGTCGGTACTTCTTACTACCCTCCTAGTTATAGCTTCTCTTTTCCTTTATTTCTTCTTGTTTTCTTTCACCTATATATGTGTTATGAGATTGGTGGTATGAATGGTGAATGGAGATGGATGTTGGCGAATGGATGCCGTGTGGATGATGTAATGAACGAATGGGAAAGGGCATTGTACTAATAATGAACATACAAGTGTGATGTGAGCATAACCCACATAGAAAAGCATGATCTAGGTTTAAGTGAATAATGAACACACCCCATGTTTGATGAAATGCCAAGGTGAACAAAATGAATGATAAATTAAGGGAACCCATGTTTAATTGCTCTTGAAATTTGTTAGGGTTCATGATAGTGTGTTTCTTACATTTCTTAAAATGTGTAGATTATTAATTACTTAAATTGTTATATGCTATGCCTTGTGAATCACCCCAAATTGTCATATTTAATTCCAAATGCAAGTACGCACACGATCTCACGAGCACGCATGAAATGATGTGATTTACCGATGTTTTGAGTATGGGACGTAGAGGTGGGGCATATCCTAAGATATGTTTCACTTCGCTTTTGACAAGGGCAAGACAATCATGCATTGCATAGGGAAAGGTCTCCCATCCCCTCGCATGACACGCATAGCATAGCATGGCATGACACGCATAACATAGCATCACACATTCTGCATGGATGCTAGTTGCGACGGGCTATGAACGGCAACTAAGCATTCACATTCTGCATGGATGCTAGTTGCGACGGGCTATGAACGGCAACTAAGCATTCACATTCCGCATGGATGCTAGTTGCGACGGGCTATGAACGGCAACTAGGCATTCACATTCTGCATGGATGCTAGTTGCAACGGGCTATGAACGGCAACTAGGCATACCCATCTGCATATAGGGTACTAGTTGTGACGGACTATGAACGGCAACTAGGCATGTGAACATGTTTAAATTATGAACAAGCAAGCATGATAATCGCATGACACGCATGATATGACAAGATAAGACAACATAACAAGTTTCAAGCACGGAAATGGTATTTTCAAGTCAAGTCAAGTGCACGATGTTTTCAAGAGGTTTCATCTGCTTTCTACGAAATACAAGCATGATTATAAATTGTTTTGTCTCCTTGTATGATATAAATAGTTCATGTTCTATATATGCAACTTGCTTCCTCCTTTATGTATGCTATCTGTATGCTATGACTGTTGGTTAGTGCTTAGTACCCGCTGAGTATTCCATGCTCAGCCGTACTTCTTATGTCGGCAGGTGACGGCGGAGCAGCTGTTCCATTTGATATCTGTGCTCCGAGTCCATGGGTGGAGGAGGAGTACGTCGAGGAGCCTTTTGAGGAACCTCCAGTTGAGGGTTACCATTAGGTGGTTATAGATTCTGAGAGGATTAGCTGTGGGTGAGATGAGAGATTATATCCATGTATTTGGCGGGTCTGTCCGCACTTGCTTCGGGTTACTTTTTGTATAAACTTGGACCATATGTATATACTTAGAGGTTTGTTAGACTTCCGCTGTGTTTTATAGTTATGTTTCCGCTATAATATCCTCTATTGTATATGCTCTGTGGGTTTTTGCAGGTTGGTTTGTCAAGCAAGTCATGTAAGTCATGATTGAGTCGTCCAAGATTCACTCTAACTCCTAGGGTGGGTTTTGGGTCGCGACATATCCGGTCCTGCTTCTGTCCAGTTAGTTAGAGAATTTTACTCTAATTTTTCTGAAATCAACCAGAAAAAATGGTCATTCAAATCTCGAGCATTAGAACAATCTGTTGTCATAAATGCTGATTTGGTTTCTAAATTCCTTGGGTGTCCTCGAGTTTCAAATGCATATTATCCTTATAATTATAAAACTGATGAGGATAAAGACTCCATGGAACATGTAGTTACCTTTCTAAGTGGTACTCCTTCGTTTTGGGTTGCGTCTCTTATTGAAGTGGCGAAACTCACTAAGGATGCTAGACTAGTAAACCTAGTTATGAGTGCAAATATCCATCCAAAGGTTCATACTGCAGACCTTAGGGAAGATAGAGCTAGATTTTTGTTTAGTCTTCTACGTGGGCGTGATATTGATCTTGCCGCTCACATCATTGACTTGATGATCCAAGCCCATCAAACTAATACAGCTGTTGGAGCCCTACCATTTGGTTCACTCATCACTAAACTTCTTGGTTCTCAAGGAGTTATCGCTCCTCCTGGTGTTCCTACTCGAGTTCCTAAGGGTCCAATCACAAAAAAGACCCTAGCTCAGAGTTTTTCACATGCCTCAGTTCGAGATACAGAGGAGGGAGCTGAAGTTGGTGCTGGGTCATCTCGTCCTCCTCCGACCACTATGGACGATCTTGGGAGGATGATGAGAGAGATGCAGATGGATCTCCGGACTCATATTTCTTCATACGAGGAGTTTACTACAGAGGTTCGTGGTAGACTTGGATCTCTCGATGCAGCCGTGCTTGGAGTACAGAGAGATGTTCGAGATTTTCGAGCTTACTATGAGTCACAGCTCACTTCTGATGATGAGCAGGAGTGATGGTTCGTGATAGAAGTTTTTTTTTTTTTTTTTAGTCGAGTGACAGACTTTGTTTTCCATTTTGTTGTCTTTTGTCTTGGTTGTACTTAGTACACACCTTCTTAGTTATTATTGACTTGTTCTGGATGTATACATTTGAATGGTTTATGCTCATTATTTTCTATCTCATCTCATTTCAATGGTTTATGCTTTCCTTTTCTAATCCACCTTTGGCATTTCGAGCCAAAAAGGGGGAGAATGGTATTATAGATGTTATGGATTGTGTTATGGATGATGGATGAGCTTTTGGAATACTAACATGTTATGGATTGTGAATGGTTTTGAATGGTTATACATATTTTCATCCTATATGTTATTTCCCATGCTTCACAGGTTTTTGATTTAGCATGTGCAGGCAAACAGGTTCTAAGTTTGGTAAATCATGACAAGTTAACATGTCAAAAGTCATGTAATTATTTTTGAGTCATGTAAAGGTCAATTTTCTATTTTTGAATCAATTGGGAAAATTTGAACCTAGTATATGAATTAGTTTTGTTTTGTCCCGGAATTGCCAAAGGGGGAGATTGTAAATCCCTAAATAGGTGTTGGCAAATTCCGTGATCATTAGATAGGTCAGTTGAGTCGAGTCGTCGAGTCATGTTCAACTTGTCAGAAAAGAAGAGAAGAGCTAAAGCTTAAAGAAGATAGAAGAAAGAGAAGAAAAAGGTTCTACTCCGGATCTAGACAGGTAATGGACTTAGAGACCCCTACCTAGGTTTGATTTGACTTAGAAAACCCTAAACATACCTAGGAGGATAGTTTTAAGCCTACCAAAGTTATTTGATCTTAGTTGAATCAAATAAAAATAAAATGAATTAATTTTGGCAAAAATTCTGTCTCAACCGATCGCTCGGTATTGCGACCGATCGATCGGTGGCTATCGACTGGACTAAATATTTGTATGGGGAAATTTTCCAGAGAGATGTTTTATGACCGAGCGATCGGTCATTAGAACCGATCGATCCGTTGTGAACCGAGCGATCGGTTGTGAGCACCGATCGATCGGTCCCCGTAAAAAGAATTTTTCTTTTTCTGGATTCTTTTTTTAACCCTATATAAACAACTTTTGAGAGACCTAATTCGTGTCTTTGATATTTTTTTGAAAGAGTAGAGGTCTGAGAAACTCTTCTAGGGTTTTTCTTATTGCTTTTAATAGATCTTTGTTGATCCCTCCTCTTTCTTAGATCCTAGAGAATGCAAGTATAGATCAAAATCTTTGATCTTGCATTGTGTGATCTCAGATCTGTATGAGATCCCTCTAGGGTTTGAAATTTACTAAATTGATTCACAACCCTACACCTTGTGTGTGTGTCCGGTGTTTGATCCGGAGCCTTCGTGGAAGGAGATCGATCGTGTGTGATCGTGGATTTGAAGTTGCTTGAAAAGATTTGGTCGGTGTGGAACCGAAGCTGCTAAGGCGGAGATCAAACCTGCTGGTTCGTGGAAATCAAGAGTAAGAGTCTATACCTAGGAACGTAGTTTCTATTTTGGTAAGGTCTTATCTTGTACTTGATATCTTTTCATAGTGAAGTTTATTGCTGGACAAGGTCCCGTGGTTTTTTCCCGTTAGGGTTTTCCACGTAAAAATCTTCTGTGTTTGATTTGTGTGGATTGTCTGATTGAATTAATCATTGATTTTTAATCATATTAATTGAAAAATTAAAATTGGTTAGAAATTATTAGATAGACCTATTCACCCCCCCCTCTAGGTCTTAGAGAGCATTGATCTGGATAAATTTCACATGTGTAGGTGCAGGGTTGCAGCAGACAGACTATACTTGACAAGAGCTTAAGTGTCTTAATTAATTTCAGATAATTTGTCAATTTATATCATGTAAGAGTGTTGGAGTCATGTAATGTCCTAATTCACCATTTTGATGTGTTTGGGTGAGTTTGTGTCAAGTCATGTACTTCAGTTTGGTTTTGCCACGAAACCATTTTGATGTGTTTGGGGGAGATTGTAAAGTCCATGTTTTTGTATTGGCATATTCTAGTGTCAAAACAAGTGAGTCTAGGTATCTAGGTGTGTATCTTGTGTCATTACCTTCAAGCATCCACGCCAAAGCGAAGATGAAGACCAAAGAAGACCGGTTGATCCACTCGGTTGATCATTTCCTTCATAGGATGGTAAGTGACATAGATACCATACTACCATAGGTGGGATTTGACTTAGAATTATCCTAATATGATGCCTCAGATGGTAAGTGACCTAGACTAACCATACGGACCCTAGGTGATGAGATAAACAGTGCAGAACTTGTTTTAAATTCTGAAATTTTTCAAGAAACCAAGGTTGCTTATTTTGAGCCTATCTCACAAACCGTAGCTCAGATTTTGCTCTATAATATGTCAAAATGACCGCGTTGAAAAGGGCTACAACTTTTTTGAAGGTTATGAGACACAAAAACAAAGTTTGAAATTTGGGTTGGCACCTCAGGGTCGACCCTAACCATTTTAAATCGACCCTTGGTATAGAAAATTTTATATGACAAAATTGGGTAGAGAGTTGGTTTTGTGAGGGTCGACCCTGGAGGACCATCCGGTTGACTGAAAGGCACCATCCGGTCGACCTTGATATGGGTTTTCTTGCCAAATTCAGTTTTCATGCTTTTTTGAGTATTTAGCAACTTTAACACCTTCTAAAACATGGTTTTTGAATTCCCTATTTATAGAGAACCCTTCCACTTCGTGGAGAACAACTTTGGGAAAGTATTGAGAAGGTTTTTAACTCCTTCTAGAGTCCATAAATACTCTGGAAAACTTAGTGTTCTCCTCCCCTTTGTTAATGCATTAAACCTAGAGTTTGCAAGCCTAAAGTTCCATTCTTGCTTGTTTGGACTTGCCCTTTGATGGAGTTCATCTAGGTATTGATTTATATCAAACCATCAACCTGTTCTGGATAGAACACCTTGGCTGGAGTATCCCAGAGCCTTTTTGAAGGAGATCGATCCGAGAAGGATCGTGGTAGAGTGATTTGGTCGGTGGAATCCGAAGCCGTCATTGACGGAGATCGATCGGAAGATCGTGGACTGTTTTCGAGACACAAAGAGAAGTACAAGCGGTTGCGGTTGATCACAGGACTTGAGAGTACGTGGTGAATGTTTGAGGCATGGAGGACTAAGAACTGAAGGATCAAAGTGTCGAGTCCAAAGGAGTCAAGTTCGAGTCTTGTAAGTTCTTGTTTACTTTGTCTTAGTGGATTCTCATGGCTAGACTAGGTCCTGTGGTTTTTCCCCAAAGGGTTTCCATGTAAAAATCCTTGTGTTGTGGTCTGCGTGTTTCTCTATATTTCCGCACTTGATTATCATCTTCCCTTAAGATTAATAACTTAATTTTTAAAATCATTAAAAGGGTAGATAGACTATTAGGGAAACTGAACCATCTCCTCGAACTTGTAGATTCTCAACTCAAACATAGATTTGGGATTCACCGAATTTGATTTTTCACTCGAAATTTAGACAATACTATCATTACAAAACCAAAACAAAATTACAAGTCATATTACAAAACTCATTCAAACAATTCTGGGTACTTCCCTTTGACTTCAGCCTCATGCTCCCATGTAGCCTCTTCTCAAGCATGATGTTGCCACTGGACGAGAACTAACGGGATAGTCTTGTTACGAAGAACTTGTTCTCTACAATCCAATATGTGAACCGGCTTCTCAACCAAAGTGAGATCCTCTCGGATTTCCAACGGTTCCATCTTGATGACGTGCGAAGGGTTCGTAATGTACTTCCGAAGCATAGACACGTGGAACACATTGTGGACTGCGGCTATGTGAGGTAGAAGTGCTAGCCGGTAAGCAACTTCACCAACTAGCGTGATAATCTCAAATAGGCCAACATACCAAGGACTAAGCTTGCCTCACCTGCCAAATCTAATAATCCCTTTGCTAGGAGTTACCTTCACAAAGACTTGATCCCCAACCTGGAATTCCAAGTCCCTACGGCGAGTGTCAGCATAACTCTTTTGACGATCTTGAGCGGCTTTCAATTGATCCCGGATGATCTTAACCATGTTCACAGTTTGCTCGATCAACTCCGGACCTAACACCTTTCTCTCTCCTACCTCATCCCAGTAGAGAGGACACCTGCAGCTTCGCCCATACAAGGCCTCAAATGGTGCCATTTGGATGCTCACCTGGTAGCTATTATTATAGGCAAATTCAACCAAAGCCAAGTGCTCTTCCCAACTACCCTTGAAATCTAGCATACAAGCTCGAAGCATGTCTTCGATAATTTGGTTCACCCTCTCGGTTTGTCCATCTGTCTGTGGATGAAAGGTGGTGCTGAAATCAAGTCGGAAACCCATAGCCTCCTGAAAACTCTTCTAGAACTTGGATGTGAATCTTGGATCCCGATCTGATACAATACTGACTGGCACCCCGTGTAACCGAACTATCTCCTTGATATACAATGCGCCCAACTGGCTAGAATTGAACTTAGTCTGATAGGGTAAGAAATACGTGGACTTTGTCAAACGGTCCACCACAACCCATATCGCATCTGAGTTCCTTACCGTTTTTGGCAAGCCAACAATGAAGTCCATGGAGATGTGCTCCCATTTCCACTCGGGAATAGGGAGAGGCTGCAACAGACCCGCCGCTCTCAAGTGCTCTACCTTCACCTGTTGGCACACCAAGCACCATGCCACATACTCCGTAACATCTCTCTTTATATTACGCCACCAAAAGTGTCCCTTGAGGTTCCGGTACATCATCGTACCCTCATAGATGCACGGTGGGCTTCATCCATAATCTCTCGTCGAAGATTCACATTGGCCGGAACACACAATCTTCCTCTGAATGTAATAGCACCTCGGTTAGTGAGAGAGAAGTACTCAATAGCTTTGGCAACTTCCTTGTCCCGGAAAGCCAACAAGTCAGCATCCGTGGCTTGATACTCTTGAATCAAATCTATAATGTACGGCCGAACTGTGATATTTGCCAAGACAGGACTGCGGACAGAATTATTCATGCTAATGTCCAAATTAGCCAAATCTTCCAATAGTTTCCATTCCCGCACCAACATGTGAGCCAAAAACCTGGAGGTTTTCTACTCAAAGCGTCTGCCACTACATTTGCCTTGTCCGGGAGGTACTGGACGGTGCATTCATAGTCCTTCAAAAATTTCATCTAACGCCGTTGCCGCAAATTTAGCTCCTTTTGGGAAAAGAGATACTTGAGGCTCTTGTGATCCGTGAACACATAGAACTCTTCCCCGTAAAGGTAGTGTCACCAAATCTTAAGTGAAAACACGACTGTAGCAAGTTCTAAATCGTGTGTGGGGTAATTCCTTTCGTGCTCCTTCAATTACCTTGATGCATATGCAATGACCTTCTTGTGCTGCATTAGGACACACCTAAGTCTCAAGTGCGAGGCATGACTATACACCTCATACCCACCACGTCCGGATGGCACTGTAAGGATGGGGGCCATGGTAAACCGCTTCTTTAGTTCCGTGAAACTGATCTCGCACTTATCGCTCCATACAAACTTGGTGTTCTTCCTTGTCAGGTAAGTGAGCGGTGCTGCAAGGCTGGAGAAACCCTCTACAAATCTCCTGTAATAGCCTACCAACCCAAGGAAACTATATATCTCTATGACGCTCTTGGACCTTGTCCAACTCATGACTGCCTCTATCTTCTTTGGATCTACCGAGATGCCTTCCGCGGAGACAACGTGGCCTAGGAATGCCACCTCCTTCAACCAAAATTCACACTTGCTTAATTTGGCATACAACTTGTGCTCCCTCAACATCTCCAAAGCAAGGCAAAGGGCTCGCATGTGATCTTCCCGTGTCTGGGAATATATCAGGATGTCATTGACAAATACTATCACGCATCGATCCAGGTAGGGTCAGAACACCCGGTTCATCAAATCCATGAAAGCTGCCGGTGCATTCATGCGACCAAAAGGCATTACCAAGAACTCGTAATGCCCATACCGAGTCCTGAAAGCAGTTTTGGGAACATCTTCAGCCTTGATCTTCAACTGGTGGTAACTCGACCAAAGATCAATCTTAGAGAAAAATCTCTCTCCCTTTAACTGATCGAATAGGTCATCAATCCTAGGCAATGGATACCTATTCTTTATAGTGACCTTGTTCAACTGCCAGTAATCGATGCACATCAGCATCGAGCCATCCTTCTTCTTAACAAATAAAACCAGGGCACCCCATGGTGAAACACTTGGTCGAATGAAACCAAGGTCTTGCAATTCCTCCAACTGAGTCTTTAATTCCTTGAGTTCAATCGGGACCATTCTATACAGAGCCCAGAAGATGGGAGCTGTGCCTGGTGCAAGCTCGATCACAAACTTAGTCTCCCTATCTGGAGGCACCCTGACAACTCCTCTGGAAATACATCCAGGAATTCACTCATGACCGGAATAGTCTAAGAGTCTTTTGCCTCGGGGTTCATTAGGCTCAACGCCGCAAAACGGGCAATATCTTTACTTCTTAACCCCCAAAAATAAAATGACTTCCCTTCCACTGGCCGGAAGAATACCATCTTCTCAAAGCAAGGCACATGCCCATGATGCGCTGCTAAGCAATCCATCTCCAAGATAACGTTGAAGTCCTGGAATCCAAGGACAATGAGATCGACTGTTAAATCATGGCTTCCAACTTGGACTGTACTGCCTCTGAAAATGCTATTTGCCACTACCGTTTTGCTGAGAGGAGTCGAAATGAATAACACCGGTCCCAATTGACTAGACTCCATAGAAAAGCCTTGGGAAAAACTTGGTGAGACAAATGAGTAGGTAGACCCGGTGTCAATCAACACTCTAGCCAAATCCATTGACTAGCAAGGTTCCTAAAATTTTAGCTAGCCAAGTCAATCCATGTATCAACATCATAAGTATAGGTATATAGATATATAACAAACCATGTATGTACACAAGGAATAGGGCATAACATGACAATCGTGGACAATTTGATAACTTTTAAAAGCGTACCTTACACTACATAATCAGATGCAAGTGCATCACCCTCTGTCAAGGCAAAAACTCACCCCTGGTTTACCTGGCGAGGTGGAGGTGTAGACCGGGTAGGCTGAGAGGATGCCTGGTATGATCCTGCTGAGCGTGTTGGGGGCCTAATCCCCTAAGACTGACCTTGCAAATGCCGACTAGGGCAATCCTTGATCATATGGCCCTGGCGACTACAGTGACTGTCGTGACCCAAAATACCCCCTAGGGGTTAGGGATACTTTAGATCGTGACCGCCGTGTCAAACATCCGGTATGACACATAAGGCATACTTAACATCCTGTCAGAGCGCACAAGTTATATATATAACTAAAACAAAGCAGAAGCAATTCAAAATAATGTACTCCTATCATTAGGTTCAAGTTTGATACACAGAACACCGTAACATTAAGTTTGAAGTGGACAAGTCCCACCCTCAATACTCTCAAAATATATAATCTAAAGTGGACATTTCCCACTTTTTAAATACATGACCATCTCCCTCAATTCACTCAACAATAGTCTAGATAGGCCCCCCTATCTAGAGCTTCATCATCTTGGTAGTGATCCATCGCAGGCTCAGGCTCGTAGTACTCCTCTTCTATTCAAGGCTCAGGAACAGGTGCATCCACAAAACCTACCGAAATCAACAATTCGGCTGAGCATAGAATACTTAGTGGGTACAAAATACTAGCTAACAGTTTTATAAAGTAACAATATCATGCGAGCACATAGAGGGTTAACAATTCATATTTCATGCTTTAAACCGAACTTGAAAATCATACTTTTACAAGCGCATAGCTGTTTAAACCTTATCTTTTGAGTTTTCGTAAAAGCAAAATGTATCTTATGAGGTCATTCATAAATCAATCGCTTATGAGTTCTTAAGAGTGCTTATAAGTACTTATGAAACTTTATGAGTCGTGCGAGCCACATATGATGCCTTGCGAGATATGTATGATGTAGCACCCCAGATTTTTCTATACTTAATGAATACCGTTTTCGTAGCTAATTGGCCTTCCTCATAGTCTAATTAATAAATTAAAGAGAAATCAGAAATTCCGAAACCTCAGAAATGTGCGTTTTCGAAAGACGAACCCAACGCAAGTTGAATCGTCGAAATCCAACGAGCGAGTCAAAAGATATGGTCAAAACAGTCCAGACATACAGAGAACCGATCGCTCGGTCCAGTCAGCGATCGATCGGTCCATAACCGATCGATCGGTAGCTATCGCACGGTCAAAAATTTTGCTTGGGGAAATTTTCCAGAGAGCAGATTTTTGACTGGTCGCTCGGTCAGAATACCGATCGCTCGGTCCCCGTGTTTTGCATAAATTTCAGTAAGGGCTTTTTCATCTTTTGGGCATTAAACCCTTACCCATAAGGGCTTGCTCGACCATTTGAGCCCTCATTCACTATACTTAGGGATATTTGAGAGAGAGGGAGAAGAAACTAGGGTTCCAAAGCCCCCTTTCCATTTAAGGGTAAGATCAAGGGTTTAAGCACCCAAGAGCATCCCTAAAAGCTTGGATTTCGAAAATCCAACCTCAAACTCGTGTGGGACTTCTTCTCCAAGGTAGAGCAGCGTTTTCCATGGCAACTTCAAGGTTTCTTGCCCACACCAAGCCTTCTTCAAGCAAGGATCTTTCTTCTTGCAAGTTGGAGCTTCAATCAAGGTTTCTACCAAGGATCAAGCCTTGATTCAAGGTTAGTACACCCTACTAACTTACCCTAGCAATAAATCTAGGTTTTCCTTATGAAATATGATTGTTGTTGGTATGTTTTATTCCTTGCAAAATGTGTCATCCATAATAAATATAAACAAGATGAAGAAAGGGTAGGGATGCTTGGATGGAGGTTGGATACGGCGATTGGATGCCGAATGTGTGATGTATGATGTGTGGGTTGTGGATTGGAAAATGGAGGATGGGCATTGTACAAATAACAAACTTACCATTGTGTGATTGAATGGAAAATATGCATTAAAAAGAAGGAGATAAACTACTAAGGAATAATGTATGAAAGTGTTTGACAAAATACCTAAACTATGAATAAATGATCTCAATGAAGAATATAGAAATGGGTTTTATGCATGCGTTCCTATAAATGATAAATTGATCAAATGTTATGAAAATTACTTAAGTTACCTATGTTCACATCATGGAATGAAATGTAATGCCATATCTCTCTTGTCACCCGCATTCCCACGTTTGTCACTATTGGCACGCACATGAGCACGCATGCACACATGACCGAGTTTTTCAAGAGCATATGCATCTAATAATAACAACAATAAAATATTACATGTCAAGGAGGTCGGTAGCCCATGGAGAATTCGGGTACTAGCCTCTGGCTCACAAGAAAACCCCTAAAACACCTATTGTCAAGGAGGTTGGTAGCCCAGGGAAAATTCGGGTACTAGCCTCTGGCTCACAAGAAAACTAAACAAGTAATAAAAATCACCTATTGTCAAGGAGGTTGGTAGCCCAGGGAGATTCGGGTACTAGCCTCTGGCTCACAAGAAAACCAAACATTGCTTATCAAGGAGGTTGGTAGCCCAGGGACATTCGGGTACTAACCTCTGGCTCACAAGTGCATTGCATATCAAGGAGGTTGGCAGCCCAGGGAGATTCGGGTGCTAGCCTCTGGCTCACAAGTTACAAGATGAAAGTTTACAAGATGATGATCATGCATTCATGCATGCACGCATACATGATTTCTACGAGGCATATCGAGACAGGACATGGGTTTCAAGCTTGGGTTTTATCAGTGTTTTTGCATTCATGCACACACTTCTAAATGATTGTATTGTACCATGTCAAATACTGTTTAGTTCGTGATCCTTCTATTACTGCTTTGCATGGTGTGACTATTACGTGTGTTATTATTGTTATGGCTAGCTAGTAGCTTGTACTCGCTGAGTATTCCATGCTCAGCTGTACTTTCATGTCGGCAGGTGCGCGAGCCCCTCTTGACATATGTGATCAGGGTCCTTGGATAGAGGAGGACTACGGGGAGGAAGAACCGTATGAGGATCTAGTAGTCGAGCCTCAGGCGGAGGCGAGAGACTTAGACCATTGGCCCCACGGGGGTGACTATTGATCGAGAAAGTGTTGGGTCTTATGTATTTTGATATTTCGATAGGTGGGCCTGTCCACCTTAGACTTAGGCGTGTTTTGTATTTATGTTAACTTGGAATACTACATTTTGGATCATTATAAAGAAAAGAAAAATTTAGTTTTCGCTCCCGTAAATTATGTTTAGCTTCCGCGCTCTGATTATCATTGTTTAGTACTGTGTTTATCTTCTGCATTACAGGATGGTTTGACAGGTATGTATAGTCACGCCCAAAGTATCCCTAAACTCCTAGGGGGTATTTTTGTAGAGCCCCGGACCTTTTCACATTTTATGCATGACACTTTCGTTGCCATTCTGCCTTTAAAGAAGTATAATTAATAAATAAGGAAGAAATTTGAAATTCTAAAATGTCAAAAATGTTCATTTTCGAAGTACGAACTAAACGCAAGTTGAATCGTCAAAATCGGACGAACGAGTCAAAAGATATGGCCAAAACAGTATGGACCTGCAGGAAATCGTAGCTCGGTTATGCACTAAGGACATAGCTCGGTTATGCACTAAGGACGTAGCTCGGAATGCACTAAGGACGTAGCTCGGTTATGCACTAAGGACGTAGCTCTGACAACGTACTCTGATAAGGCACAGGCAACGCATAGACAACGTATACGTTATGCATCCGTTGTGCAACAGACAACGGGTATGTTGTACAGCACAACATGTACGTTGTACATTTCACGACGGGCACGTTGTACATAAGACAACGGACAACGATCTCAACACAACGTGACAACGTGTTCGGCACCCAGCACAACGTGTTCAGCACTGTTCATAGCACAACGTGTTCAGCACTGTTCACAGCACAACGAGTTGGCACTATTCACAGCACAACGAGTTGGTACTATTCACAGCACAACGAGTTGGCACTATTCACAGCACAACGAGTTGGCACTATTCACAGTACAACGTGTTTGGCACTCGTGTTGTTGCAGAAATTTCAGTAAGGGTATTATGGTCTTTTGGTCGGTTCACTCTTACCTTAAGAGTTTAACCCGAGCCTTAGGGCTCATTCTTAACACTTAGAAAGATTGGAAAGTTAGAGAAAGGGGAGAAGACGATCCTAAACCTAGGGTTTCCATTTTTGAGAGAGAAATCAAAGGGTTTTGAAACCCTAGATCAACCTCAAGCCCGTTTTCTTCAAGATTTCGGTTCAAGCATTCGTGGAGCTCGCGATCAAAGCTAGGGCAGCAACTCACGATCGTTTTGGAGGGGGGTTTCTTCCTCACTTGATCAAGGTCGGTACTTCTTGCTACCCTCTTAGTTATAGTTCCTTCTTTTACTTTATTTCTCTTTAATTTTCTTTCATTTACACATGTATTATGAGATGGGTTGTGAATGGTGAATGGGAATGGTGAATGGAGATGGATGTTGGCGAATGGATGCCGTGTGGATGATGTGATGAATGAATGGGAAAGGACATTGTACTAATAATGAACATACAAGTGTGATGTAAGCATAACCCACCTAGAAAAGCATGATTTAGGTTTAAATGAATAATGAACACACCATGTTTGATGAAATGCCAAAGTGAATGAAGTGAGTTGTAAATTAGGAAATGCATGCCTAATGAATTATGGATATTGCTAGGGCCTATGATAGTGTGTTTTCTTGCTTTCCCTAATGATGTGAGTATTACTTTGCTCAATTATTGATGTTATATATGTTGGAAATTACTCAAATGTCATGTTTAAATTTAAGTGCAAGTATGTACACGGTTCCCACGAGCACGGCATGCATGACATGATTTATCGAGCTTTTCAAGAACATGGTTAGAGGTGGGACATATCCTACGATATGTTTTACCTCGCTTTTCACAAAAAGACAAGAATCGACATTCCACGAGGGGTCTCCCCTCACTCACAAGTGCATATCATGAAGAAGGGCCTCCCTTCCCTCGCAAGTACATACATATCATGAAGAAGGGTCTCCCTTCCCTCTCAAGTGCATTGCATAAAGAAGGGTCTCCCTTCCCTCTCAAGCGCATCTCACAAGTGTATCTCACAAGTTACATGATCACAAGCAAGCACGCATGACATGCATGACATGACACGACATACAAGAACCAAGCAAGATAGACAAGACAAGCTTTCAATTACGAAAATGATATTTCAAGTCAAGTCAAGTGCACGATGTTTTCAAGAGGTTCTATCGGCTTTCTACGAAATACAAGCATGATTATAAATTGCTCTGCTTCCTTGTATGATATGAATTGTTTCCGTCTGACATATATGAATTGCTACTGATTATGTATTGTCATTTTTATGTTATAATTGTTGGTTAGTATTTAGTACCCGCTGAGTATTCCATGCTCAGCCGCACTTCTTATGTCGGCAGGTTCTGAGGGAGCTGCTACTCCATTTGATGTTTGTGCTCCTGGTCCATGGGTGGAGGAGGAGTACGTCGAGGAACCTTTGGAGGAACCTCCAGTAGAGGGTTATCAGTAGGTGGTGTTAGATTCTGAGTGGATTAGCTGTGGGTGAGATGAGAGTTAGATTTATGTATTTTGGCGGGCATGTCCGCACTTTCTTTTGGTTACTTTTTGTATAAACTTGGATTTGTGTATGTATATACATAGAGGTTTGGTAGACTTCCGCTGTGCTTTATGGTTATGTTTCCGCTATGATGTCTCCTATTGTATATGCTCTGTGGGTTTTTGCAGGTTGGTTTGTCAAGCAAGTCATGTAAGCCATGATTAGTCGTCCAAAGTTCACTCTAACTCCTAGGGTGGGTTTTGGGACGCGACAGAAGCGGTATCAGAGCCTAGGCTTTAGGTGTCTAGGGTCACTTAGAATCTTATACCACGGCTTGACAAGAGCATATTTTAGGAAACAAGTTAGGAAGGAAGTGAGTCGGGAATGAGTCTGATTCCAAGTTTAAGACTAAACTTTAGTCTTAGTCTAAAATGGTTGCTTTAACCAAGTACGGGTCCTAGGTACGCTAGAACACTGAAGTATAAGTATAAGGTGATGAATACTCTGATGACTTGATGTGATGTGTATTAGTATTGTACAACTAATACAAATTGAATTATTGTGAAATGGAAATACGATAAATTATGGTTTGAAGTTAGACTCATGTTGTGCTATTGTTCTCAGGACTTTAGTCATGAGGCGGGGCACACGGGGTCGTGGACCACATACCAGAGCTTCTTCGTCTTCACGAGATGAGGATGAGCAGCCGGACCTCTCTCAGGTCTTAGGCTCTATTGCTGAGACACACACCATACTGGCGGCTCGGCAGGCTATACCATCATCGGCGGCACCTACTCCACCGCCCGCAGCTCCAGTACATCGTACAGCTGGAGTTGAGGCATTCAGGAGATTGAGTTTGTGATCGAGCTTGCACCAGGCACAGCTCCTGTTTTCAGGGCTCCGTATAGAATGGCCCCTATTGAACTCAAAGAGTTAAAGACCCAGTTGGAAGAATTACAAGGTCTTGGTTTCATTCGACCAAGTGTCTCACCGTGGGGTGCCCCGGTGTTGTTTGTTAAGAAGAAAGATGGCTCGATGCGGATGTGCGTCGATTACAGGCAATTGAACAAAGTCACTATAAAGAATAGGTATCCCTTGCCTAGGATTGATGACTTGTTCGATCAGTTGAAGGGAGCGAGATTTTTCTCAAAGATAGATCTTCGATCGGGCTATCACCAATTGAAGATTAAGGCGGAAGATGTTCCCAAAACTGCTTTCAGGACTCGGTATGGACACTACAAGTTCTTGGTGATGCCTTTTGGACTCACGAACGCGCCGGCAGCCTTTATGGATTTGATGAACCGGGTGTTCCGGCCACATTTTGATAGGTGCGTGATTGTATTTGTTGATGACATTTTGGTCTATTCCCAGACACGGGAAGATCACACACGCGACCTATGCCTCGTTTTGGAAATGCTAAGAGAGCACAAGCTATACGCCAAACTTAGCAAGTGTGAGTTTTGGTTGGAAGAGGTGGCATTCCTAGGCCACGTTGTTTCTGCGGAAGGCATATCGGTAGATCCAAAGAAGATAGAGGCAGTCATGAGTTGGGCGAGGCCCAAGAGTGTCACAGAGATACGCAACTTTCTTGGGTTGGCAGGCTACTACAGGAGATTCGTAGAGGGTTTCTCTAGCCTTGCAGCACCGCTCACTTACCTGATAAGGAAGAACGCCAAGTTTGTATGGAGTGATAAGTGCGAGATCAGTTTCACAGAACTGAAGAAGAGGCTTACTACAGCCCCTATCCTTACCGTGCCATCTGGACCTTATGGGTATGAGGTGTATAGTGATGCCTCACACGTGGGACTTGGGTGTGTACTCATGCAGCACAAGAAAGTCATTGCCTATACATCAAGGCAATTGAAGGAGCATGAGAAGAATTATCCCACGCACGACTTGGAGCTTGCGGCGGTCATGTTTGCACTTAAGATTTGGCGTCATTACCTTTATGGGGTAGAGTTCTATGTGTTCACCGATCACAAGAGCCTCAAATACCTCTTTTCCCAAAAGGAATTGAATCTAAGGCAATGGCGTTGGATGGAATTTCTGAAGGACTATGATTGTACCATTCAATACCACCCGGGTAAAGCAAATGTAGTGGCTGATGCTTTGAGTAGAAGACCTCAGGGGTTGTTAGCTCACATGTTGGTTCAAGAATGGAAGCTATTAGAAGATTTGGCAAATCTGGACATCAGTGTGAATAACTCTGTCCGTGGTCCTACCTTGGCAAATGTTACGGTTCGGCCGTACATTATAGATTTGATCCAAGAATATCAAGCCATGGATGCGGAATTGTTGGCTTTCCGGGACAAGGAAGTTGCCAAGGGCAGTGAAGACTTTTCTCTCACTAGTCGGGGTACTATCACTTTCAAGGGAAAGCTGTGCGTCCCAGCCAATGCAGATCTTCGAAGAGAAATTTTGGATGAAGCACACCGTTCGAAGTACACAGTGCATCCAGGGGGTACAAAGATGTACAGGAACCTCAAGAGTTACTTTTGGTGGCAGAATATGAAGAGGGATGTTGCAGAATATGTGGCACGGTGCTTAGTGTGCCAACAGGTGAAAGCAGAACACATGCGACCCGTCGGTCTATTGCATTCTCTTCCTATTCCCGAATGGAAATGGGAGAACATATCCATGGATTTCATAGTTGGCTTGCCAAAAAGGGCAAGGAGCTCAGATGCAATTTGGGTTGTAGTAGACCGTCTGACGAAGTCTGCGCACTTCCTACCTTACCGAACTACTTTCAACTCTAGTCAGTTAGCCGCTTTGTACATCAAGGAAGTGGTGAGGTTGCACGAAGTGCCCGTTAGTATTGTGTCAGATCGGGATCCAAGATTCACATCATGATTCTGGAAAAGCTTCCAGGAGGCTATGGGTTCCCGACTTGATTTCAGCACCGCTTTTCATCCACAGACCGATGGACAAACCGAGAGAGTAAACCAAGTCATTGAAGACATGCTTCGGGCTTGTATGTTGGATTTCAGAGGCAGTTGGGAAGAGCACTTGCCTTTGGTTGAATTCGCCTATAATAACAGCTATCAGGCGAGTATCCAAATGGCACCATTTGAGGCCTTGTATGGACGAAGTTGTAGGTCTCCTCTCTATTGGGATGAGGTAGGAGAAAGGAAAGTACTTGGTCCGGAGTTGATTGAGCAAACTGCAAACACAGTTAAGATCATTCGGGATCGATTGAAAGCCGCTCAAGATCGCCAGAAAAGTTATGCGGACACGCGCCGTAGGGACTTGGAATTCCAAGTAGGGGATCAAGTTTTTGTGAAAGTATCTCCTAGCAAAGGGATCATGAGATTTGGAAAGCGAGGCAAGCTCAGTCCTCGGTATGTTGGGCCTTTTGAGATTATCACACGAGTTGGTGAGGTTGCTTACAGGGTAGCTCTCCCACCTCACATGGCCGCAGTTCACAACGTCTACTATGTGTCTATGCTTCGGAAGTACATTGCGGATCCTTCGCATGTCATAGACTTGGAACCGTTGGAGATCCGAGAGGACCTCACCTTGATTGAAAAGCCGGTTCAGATTTTGGATCGAAGAGATTAGGTGCTTCGCAACAAGACAATCCCTTTGGTTCTTGTGCAATGGCAGCACCATGCTCGGGAAGAAGCTACATGGGAGCGTGAAGCCGAAGTCAAAGCAAAGTACCCAGATTTAATTGAATGAGTTTTGTACAAGTTTGTATATGACTTGTAAATTTTGGTTTGTAATGCAAGTAGCGTCTAAATTTCGAGGACGAAATTTTTATCAGGGGAGAGGATGTAGAGCCCCAGACCTTTTCACATTTTATGCATGACACTTTCGTTGTCATTCTGCCTTTAAAGAGGTATAATTAATAAATAAGGAAGAAATTGGAAATTTTGAAACGTCAAAAATGTTCCTTTTCGAAGTACGAACTCCACGCAAGTTGAATCATCAAAATCGGACGAACGAGTCAAAAGATATGGCCAAAACAGTATGGACCTGCAGGAAATCGTAGCTCGGTTATGCACTAAGGACGTAGCTCGGTTATGCACTAAGGACGTAGCTCGGAATGCACTAAGGACGTAGCTCGGTTATGCACTAAGGACATAGCTCGGAATGCACCAAGGACGGAGCTCGGTTATGCACTAAGGACGTAGCTCTGACAACGTGCTCTGATAAGGCACAGGCAACGCATAGACAACGTATACGTTGTGCATCCGTTGTGCAACAGACAACGGGTACGTTGTATAGCACAACGTCTATGTTGTACAGCTCACGACGGGCACGTTGTACATAAGACAATGGACAACGATCTCAACACAACGTGACAACGTGTTCGGCACCCAGCACAACGTGTTCAGCACTGTTCACAGCACAACGTGTTCAGCACTGTTCACGGCACTATTCACAGCACAACGAGTTGGTACTATTCACAGCACAACGAGTTGGCACTATTCACAGCACAACGAGTTGGCACTATTCACAGCACAACGTGTTTGGCACTCGTGTTGTTGCAGAAATTTCAGTAAGGGTATTATGGTCTTTTGGTCGGTTCACTCTTACCTTAAGAGTTTAACCCGAGCCTTAGGGCTCATTCTTAACACTTAGAAAGATTGGAAAGTTAGAGAAAGGGGAGAAGACGATCCTAAACCTAGGGTTTCCATTTTTGAGAGAGAAATCAAAGGGTTTTGAAACCCTAGATCAACCTCAAGCCCGTTTTCTTCAAGATTTCGGTTCAAGCATTCGTGGAGCTCGCGATCAAAGCTAGGGCAGAAACTCACGATCGTTTTGGAGGGGGGTTTCTTCCTCACTTGATCAAGGTCAGTACTTCTTGCTACCCTCTTAGTTATAGTTCCTTCTTTTACTTTATTTCTCTTTAATTTTCTTTCATTTACACATGTATTATGAGATGGGTTGTGAATGGTGAATGGGAATGGTGAATGGAGATGGATGTTGGCGAATGGATGCCGTGTGGATGATGTGATGAATGAATGGGAAAGGGCATTGTACTAATAATGAACATACAAGTGTGATGTAAGCATAACCCACCTAGAAAAGCATGATTTAGGTTTAAATGAATAATGAACACACCATGTTTGATGAAATGCCAAAGTGAATGAAGTGAGTTGTAAATTAGGAAATGCATGCCTAATGAATTATGGATATTGCTAGGGCCTATGATAGTGTGTTTTCTTGCTTTCCCTAATGATGTGCGTATTACTTTGCTCAATTATTGATGTTATATATGTTGGAAATTACTCAAATGTCATGTTTAAATTTAAGTGCAAGTATGTACACGGTTCCCACGAGCACGGCATGCATTACATGATTTATCGAGGTTTTCAAGAACATGGTTAGAGGTGGGACATATCCTACGATATGTTTTACCTCGCTTTTCACAAGAAGACAAGAACCGACATTCCACGAGGGGTCTCCCCTCACTCACAAGTGCATATCATGAAGAAGGGCCTCCCTTCCCTCGTAAGTACATACATATCATGAAGAAGGGTCTCCCTTCCCTCTCAAGTGCATTGCATAAAGAAGGGTCTCCCTTCCCTCTCAAGCGCATCTCACAAGTGTATCTCACAAGTTACATGATCACAAGCAAGCACGCATGACATGCATGACATGACACGACATACAAGAACCAAGCAAGATAGACAAGACAAGCTTTCAAGTACGAAAATGATATTTCAAGTCAAGTCAAGTGCACGATGTTTTCAAGAGGTTCTATCGGCTTTCTACGAAATACAAGCATGATTATAAATTGCTCTGCCTCCTTGTATGATATGAATTGTTTCCGTCTGACATATATGAATTGCTACTGATTATGTATTTCCATTTTTATGCTATAATTGTTGGTTAGTATTTAGTACCCGCTGAGTATTCCATGCTCAGCCGCACTTCTTATGTCGGCAGGTTCTGAGGGAGCTGCTACTCTATTTGATGTTTGTGCTCCTGGTCCATGGGTGGAGGAGGAGTACGTCGAGGAACCTTTGGAGGAACCTCCAGTAGAGGGTTATCAGTAGGTGGTGTTAGATTCTGAGTGGATTAGCTGTGGGTGAGATGAGAGTTAGATTTATATATTTTGGCGGGCATGTCCGCACTTTCTTTTGGTTACTTTTTGTATAAACTTGGATTTGTGTATGTATATACATAGAGGTTTGGTAGACTTCCGTTGTGCTTTATGGTTATGTTTCCGCTATGATGTCTCCTATTGTATATGCTCTGTGGGTTTTTGCAGGTTGGTTTGTCAAGCAAGTCATGTAAGCCATGATTTGTCGTCCAAAGTTCACTCTAACTCCTAGGGTGGGTTTTGGGACGCGACAATTTTGGGGCGTGACATATGATGCTTGCGAGATATGAATGATGCCTTGTGAGATACGAATAATGCCTTGTGAGATATGCATGAGCTTTTGAGATACTTGTGAGCATCTATGATCCCGTAAAATCACTTTTGAGTTCTTATGAGGTTTTGTTAAACATTTCTTATGAATTTTGGAAACATCCAACTTGTGAGAAACCCGATTCATGCGAGACTTGTGAACATCTTAATAGACTTAGAAAACCTTTTGACATAATAGCGTAATCCTTTGAAAACTTGGAATATAACATGTGAGAACTTTGAGTATCATGTTGGACTTAGAATCTCTTAAACATAGCATATAGGTCTTGTGAGTACCATGGAAATTAAAAAATTCCTTAATAGCATTGTTGCATATGTATAAAGTATCATACATCATAGAAATCTAAACTTTCTTAGACATAGAGGATTTCTTTTATAGGAAACATCACAAAGGGAATTTATAACAAAGCTAGATTGTAGATTATATCTACCTTACAAGGAAGTTTTTACACTTCTGTGGATCAGAATCAAATTTGAGGAAAGCTTGGTTGAAGCTTGGAAAAATCTGGGTTTGGAAGCCCCCTTCTTCAAGAACACGAACAGAATTCCTTTGGAGAAATTCCAAGCTTTGAAATCACCATAGTGATGATTTGTGAGCTTGAGAACACTAAAGGAAGGAAGCTTGACAAGGTTGGAACCTCACTGAAGCTTGGGGAAGAACAGTTGGAAAGGAACAAAGTTTCTCTTCTTCTTCTTCTTCAATCTCTCTCTCAATTACATTCAAGGGTTTGGTAACCCTTATACATGAAATTAAGACCCTATTTATAGCCTAAAGGTTGCCAAATATCTCAAAATATCTTAGAAAAATATCTCCCAAGGTCGGTGATGAG
Organism: Tetracentron sinense; assembly: GCA_015143295.1. Classification (NCBI taxonomy): domain Eukaryota; kingdom Viridiplantae; phylum Streptophyta; class Magnoliopsida; order Trochodendrales; family Trochodendraceae; genus Tetracentron; species Tetracentron sinense. Next base: position 29,751 of record JABCRI010000530.1, read on the forward strand.
TTACAGCTCATTATTGGATGTTTTTACCATTTTTCGGGTTGAATTCATTGACGAAATTCAGCCCCCAACACATTTCGTCGCCGAAATTGACCTCTTCCTGGGCAGGTTTTTCCCTCTTTAGTATTTTGACCATAAACTTTGACTCGCTTATCCAATTTTGACGATTCAAATTGCGTTGGATTCATCTTTCAAAGGGGAACAACTTTCATGCCTTATAAAACTTATAATTTTTCCTTTTTCATGGGCCAAATTTCCCTTAAATTTGACTGGTCCGAAAATGGGCTTCAGTAGCCCAGATTTTTAGCAGACTCATTTCCGGAAATCTGATGTTTGACCTAACCTCGACTCAAAATCTGAAAAAGTGATAAACATGAACCTTAAAAAGGGTTTCAATATGTTTCTAAAAATTTAAGAATCACTTGATTCAGATCAGCGGTGATAATTCTAGAGCTCTTTAAAGTTGAGGGTATGTTTAGGCATCCCTTTCTTTGACACTTGGAATATGTCCTACTCTCATTTTTCATTTGTCCCTAACCCCCAGAAACACTTTTCATACATATTTTGATTCATTCAAAATCTCCTTTCATTGCAAAACATGAACCCATAATTTCATTAAGGCTTTAAGCCTTCAAGGCACTATTCATAGCACTATTCACAGCACTATTCACATGAACAGTGAACCTAAATTCTGGGACTCTACATCAAAAACATCCACCCGATGCTCTTCAGAAATCTCCTGCCAGGTGTCTTCGGTCGCATGAAGTGCAGACTTCATGTGTGTAGGTTGGAGGGACCTGAGGTGGAGCATACCTCTCCTGAGGTAGTGGTGTCTGAGGCATGTATGACCGTGAAACTGGAGGCGCATAAGATGGCCTCATCGGTGGTGATGGTCACGCATATTGAGGTGGTGCTAGCCACATGTACTGATAAGGGCCAGTCCGAGCCCACCTCTCTGGGGGTGTTGAACTGCTAGGTGGCCTCTCGCTAAGTCTCTCTTCTTGGACACGGCCTCAGAATTAGCCTCAATCAACAAGGCCTTGTCTACTACCTCAGGGTAGGTAGCATGCCTGAAAGCCAAGACTTTCTCCATGATGACATCCTTGAGCCCTTGCTCAAATCTTCTGGCCTTCATTGCCTTGATGACAATCATATGAGTAGTTAAGTGTGATAGCTCCGAGAACTTGGCCTCATAAGCGACCATAGACATCGAACCTTGCTCAAGGTTGATGAATTCTCTCTCTTTCTTTTCCCGTGCTCCAACCAGAAAATAATTCTTATAAAAAGTATCATTGAACTCTTCCCAAGTCCAGGGTTGACCTTGCATGGTCAAATCTCGCGTCCTTAAGGCGGACAACCACCAATGGTGTGCCTCACCCTCTAGCATGAAAACGGCCCATGCTACTTTCTCTTCCTCTGTCGGAGAGAGAACCGCAAATATCTTTTCCAACTGGAGAATCCATGCCTCTACAGCAAGAGGGTCCACACTCCAATGGAATGATGGAGGCCTCAGTCTCCTGAATGCCTCAACTCTAGCGGCACGATGTACTGGAGCTGCGGGGCGGTGGAGTAGGTGCCATTGATGATGGTATAGTTTGCCGAGCCGCCAGTATGACGAGTGTCTCAGCAATAGAGCCTAGGACCTGAGAGAGGTCCGGCTGCTCATCCTCATCTCGTGAAGAAGAGGAAGCTCTGGTGTGTGGCCTACGACCCTGTGTGCCCCACCTCATGACTAACGTCCTGAGAACAATAGCACCGCATGAGTCAAACTTGGAACCACAATTTATCACAATTCCATTTCACAATAATTCAATTTGTATTTATTTTATAGTACCAATATACATCACATCAAGTTATCAGAGTATTTATAGTATTATACTTTGGTGTTCTATCGTCCCTAAGACCCGTACTTGGTTGCAGCAACCATTTTAGACTAAGACTAAAGTTTAGTCTTACACTTCGAACATGACTCGCTTCCGACTTGCTTCATTCCTAACTTGTTTCCTAACATATGCTCTTGTCAAGCCGTGGTACCAGATTCTAAGTGACCCTACGGGACCTAAAGCCTAAGCTTTGATACCACTTCTTGTCGTCACCCAAAACCCACCCTAGGAGTTAGAGTGAATCTTGGATGACTTATCATGACTTACATGACTTGCTTGACAAACCAACCTGTAAAATACCAGGAGCATATACAATAGAGGACAATAATAGCGGAAACATAACTAACATGGCACAACAGAAGACTAACCAAACCTCTAAATATATATACATGATTCAAGTTGTACAAAATGAAATCACAAAAGAAAGTGCGGACATGCCTGCCAAAATACATGAATATATTCTCTTAAGCTCGCCCACGAATCACTCAGAATCTACCACCTAGTAGTGTTCATCTACATGAGGCTACTCCATAGGTTCCTCAACGTACTCCTCTTCTACCCAAGGGCCAGGAGCACAGATGTCGAAAGGAGCAGCAGCTCCCTCAATACCTACCGACATAAACGTACGGCTAAGTATAGAATACTCAGCGTGTACTAAATGCTAACCAACAGCCACATGTTGGACATGACGCCCAGAAAAGTCATTTAAATTGTTAGAACCTTATTAATTAGATTAATAAATGCTTCTTCTTAATTTATTGTGTATTCATTATAGGTAATTGACCATGATCATGAGATGATCTATACGATATGAGATATCGATAAAAGTCCATAGGATATATTGTAGGAAAGTTATGTGATTAGATTATCACAGGAAGATATAACTTTCTGGTTCCGTATACCTTATATAGTCACAGCTGTGGGTGAAGCTGGGCACTTCACTTATATGGCTGCCAGAATGCTAAGATGTTCTCAATAGTTGAGATGCAGTTCTATCTCGAATTATTGTAGTGGATACTACACATCAGCATATGGGTGCTTAAATGTACACTGACTGATTGCATTCAATGAGAGACCTCTTGCATAAACATACTATCAGATAGTTGTTCTCTCATTCACATTTAACGGTTTCGATGATCCTTAGATTTGATGAGTTCATCTATGACTGGGCAATGATCTGACAGTTTTGATTCAACCAACGTATTTTCTAACTTAGGGAATGCAATACAGTGACAGTTGGACAGTTAGAAAGTTGTTCGAGTCATGATGAATTTCAAACAAGAAATCCATGCTCATTAATTTGAGAGATTATCCAAGTTCTGGGTAAGACAATTGATTAAGTTCAAATCCTGCGCAGGTGATTTTGAAAACAAAATAAGTTTTGAAATATATTTTTATTAAAATGTATTATACTTATAAAAGGATTTTTTCAAAATGTTTTTCATGAGAAATTGTTTCTCATGGCTTAATCATAAGTCTTGGAAACCCGGATGATTTGCAATGGGCTTTGGGTTAGAAAGTATGTCAATCTCGAAGGCCCATTAGGGATAATGTATTTGGAAGGATAAATCGAATTTAAAAATTCATGTGGTGGGATCCGTAATGGTTAATGTTCATACACCGGAATTCAATTGCAACATGGATACCTCACGTCACTTGTAATTCCGATGTAATTCCCGTTTAGGGTCAATGGGATAACATTGGATAAGCCAGGGTAAGAATGTCCCAGAGCATTCTGTGGAGGTGTTCACATAAGAAATACAAGCTCAATAATTGACTCAAAGTTAATCAATTATTTTAAGTGATTAATAGTTAATCATTTAATTAAATAGATTAATAGTTAATCTATTGTTTAAATTAATTGTTAATTTAAACTAAGGGATTATTTTAGTAATTATTTGATTAACATAATTAAAGGGGAAATGGGTTTGACCCATATCCATAAACCCATTAAAATGTACCTTTATTATGGGCCAAAGCCCATGGGTTTAAACCCTAGGGTGGGGCGCCCACTTGAGGAATCCTAATTCGATTAGGATTGTTTAATTGAATAATTATTGAAATATAATTCCTTTTATTATGGAATTAAAATCCAAGTGTTGGATTGCAATTAGGATTAAGATGTTATTATAATTAGATTACAATAAGAAGTTTTAACTCCTCAAATCCCACGCCCATAGAAGCTCACTCCCCCCCTTGTGGATTCCTAGTTTGACTAGGTTTCCTACTTTGGTGTAGGATGTTGACTTATCCCTTTTAATTAAGGAATCCTCTTAAAATAGGAACTCTTTAATTAATAGGATTACTATAACTAAAGTAGTTATATATTAAGTAGGAGTTTATTTAATTAATAATAAGAGTTATTGTTAATTAATAAATCCTACTAGATAAGATCAAGTTGGAGTAGGATTAGGATAAGATCCTAGTCTATAAATACCCCAAAACCCTAGACCATTAAGTAGAATTCTCCAGAATTTTTGCCCTCCTCTCCTCTCTCTCTCCAAACCGTGAGCCCTAGGGGAGACCCCTAGGGATTTTCGTGAGCTATATTGGTGGTCCTAGTTGAGTTTTGCAAATCTAGGGTTTTGAACCTTAGTATTATTGGTGATAGAAGGTCTACACCATTGATCCATCTTGTTCTTCTTGCTTCTATAATTCCAAAGGAGATTCTAAAGCTTCGTGGGGATAGCGAAAAACAAGGAACGAACTTCTAGTATTTTTTTGGAGAAATCTCTACAAAGAGTTCTGACGGTTCGAGTGGATTAACCTTCACCGGTGAAAAATATTCACTGAGGTGATATGACTAAAACTCTTAGATAATTTTGATATTTTCTATGGTGTTAAGATCTAGGGGATCCAGTTTCTGCATAAATGTTTTATCCGGATCCCCATTGTAGCACCCCGGACTTTCCATACCTAATGAATAGCACTTTCGTGCCTAATTGGTCTTTCTCATAGTCTAATTAATAAATAAAGGAGAAATCAGAAATTCTGAAATGTTAGAAATGTTCGTTTTTGAAAGACGAATTCAACGCAAGTTGAATCGTCGAAATCGAACAAACGAGTCAAAAGATATGGCCAAAACAGTTCTGACCTGCAGAGCACCGATCGCTCGGTCCATTCAGCGATCGATCGGTAGGTATCAACTGGTCAAAAATTTTGTATAGGGAAATTTTCCAGAGAGCATGTTTTTGACCGGTCGCTCGGTTAGAACACCGATCGCTCGGTAGGCAACCGATCGATCGGTCATAACCACCGATCGCTCGGTCTTCGCGTTTTTGTAGAAATTTTAGTAAGGGCTTTTTCGTCTTTTGGGCGTTAAACCCTTACCCATAAGGGCTTGCTCGACCATTTGGGTCCTCATTCATTACACTTAAGGATATTTGAGAGAGAGGGAGAAGAAACTAGGGTTCTAAAGATCCCTTTCCATTTGGGAGTACGATCAAGGGTTTCAAGACCCAAAATCATTCCTTTTTGCTTAGATCTCTCAAAGCCAAGCCTCAAGCACGAGTGGAGCTTCTCCTCCAAGGCTAGGGCAGCGTTTCCACGTTCATTTCAAGGGGGGTTTCTTCCTCCACTCAAGCCTTCTTCAAGCAAGGGTTCTTCCCTACCATTTGGGGTTCTATATCAAGGTTTTTTCAAGGTCAAGCCTTGATTCAAGGTTAGTACACCCTACTAACTTCCCCTAGCAATAATCTAGGTTTTCTAGGTGAAATGCGATTTATGTTAGTATGTTTCCTTCCTTGTAAAAGGTATCATCTCTAATAATTATAAACAAGAAAAAGAAAAGGATATGGATTTGTGTATGGGAGATTGATTGAGGCGATGGGATGCCGAACGTATGATGTGTGAGATGTGTGGTATGTGTAATGGAAAATGGAGGATGGGCATTTTACCAATAATGAAGTCACTTTGATTATTGGATGGAAAATATGCACTAAAAAGAAGATGAACTATGGAGGAACATTGCATGTGATGTGTTTAACAAAATGCCTAAACTATGAAATAATGATTTGAAGGAAGAAAATGGAAATAGGCCTTATGCATGTATTCTTATGAATGGTGAATTGATTTAAATACCATGTTAATTAGTCAAATGGCCATATGCATGTACTATTAATTGAATGAATTGTGATGTCATATCTCTCTTGTTATCCTCATTTTCATGATTGTACTATTGACACGTACACGAGCACGGATGTTGCATGAACCGAGATTTCAAGAGCATATGCATATAATAACCAACAAGAAAATATTGCATGTCAAGGAGGTTGGTAGCCCAGGGACATTCGAGTACTAGCCTCTGGCTTACAAGAAAACCCAAAACACATATTGTCAAGGAGGTTGGTAGCCTAGGGACATTCGGGTACTAGCCTCTGGCTCACAAGAAAACTAAACAAGTAATAAAAATCACATATTGTCAAGGAGGTTGGTAGCCCAGGGACATTCGGGTACTAGCCTCTGGCTCACAAGAAAACCATATATCAAGGAGGTTGGTAGCCCAGGCAGATTCGGGTGCTAGCCTCTGGCTCACAAGTTACAAGATGCAAGTTTACAAGATGATGACAAGGCATTCATGCATGCATGCATATATGATTTTCTCAAGCCATACCGAGACATGAACGGATTTCCAAGCATGAGTTTTATCGGAGTTTTCGCATTCATGCACGCACGTCGAGATGATTGTATCGTTCCATGTTTAATATTGTTTCTTTTGTGATGTTCCTATTACTGCTCTGTATTGTATTACTGTTGTTGTGTTTTATTAATTGTTATGGTTAGCTAGTAGCTTGTACTCGCTGAGTATTCCATGCTCAGCCATACTTTCATGTTGGCAGGTACTGAGGGAGCCCTCGACCCTAAGCCTTGGGTCGAGAAAGAGTATATAGAGGAGAGAGAGCCGTCTATTCCAATACAGTCTCAGGCGGACCGAGACTTTGACGTGTGGCCGTACCTCGACTACTGTTGAGGGGAGAGTACGAGAGGGTGCTTATGTATTTTGGCATTTTGATAGGTGGGCCTGTCCACCTTAGACTTAGACATGTTTTGTATATATGTTAACTTGGAATACTTTTTTGGAAATCTTAGATGAAAAGAAAAAGTTAGTTACGCTTCCGCATATATGTTCAGCTTCTGCGCTCTGATTTTTATTGTTTCAGTATTTATTTACCTTGTTCATTACAGGATGATTTGGCAGGTGCGTATTGTCACGGCTAAAGTATCCCTAAACTCCTAGGGGGTATTTTGGGACGTGACACCCCTTCACCACAGCATAACAATAATGGCATATATAAAGCAGGAAGCAATTTATATAATAACAGGAAAGTAAAGCAGTTTATATTCATACTTACATCACATAAAAGTCGATAAAACTCTTGAAATCATTGTGCACTTGACTTGACTTGACTTAAATACCCTTTCATGCTTGAAAAACTTGTCATGTCTGTCTTGCTTGATCTTGTCGAGCGTGTCATGTCATGCGTGTCATGCGTGCTAGTTTAGAATTTAAACATGCTCATGTAACTTGTGAGATACGCTTGTGAGATGCACTTGGGAGGGAAGGGAGACCTTTCTTTCATTGACATGCACTTGAGAGGGAAGGGAGACCCTTCTTTCGATGATATGCACTTGTGAGTGAGGGGAGACCCCTCTTGGAAGGGAGGGAAGTGTAAACTCCCTCCTATGCAATGATTGTTCTTGTCCTCTTGTCAAGTGAGGTAAAACATACCGTAAGATATGTCTCACCTCTAAACCTTATTCTTGAAAACGCCGGTAAACCATATTATGCATGCTGTGCTCGTGGAATCGTGTTCATGCTTTCATTGGAATTAAATATGACATTGGGATTTCAACAATACATAGAATATCAAAATATTAAACAAGTAAATACTCATGCCATTTAAAGAAAGCAATTAATCACACTATCAAAAACCCTAGCTATTTCTTACGTTTTTAAACATGCATTTCTTGATTTACAACTCATTTTCTTCTCCTTGACATTTCATCAAACATGTGGTGTGTACATTATTCGTTAAAGCCTATACCATGCTCTTCTAGGTGGGTTTATGCTCACAACATACATGTGTATTCGTTATTTGTACAATACCCTTCCCCATTTCATTCATCACAATACATCCACACGGCATCCATCACCCATCATCCTCCATTCATTCATCCCATAGCATTTATATATTTAGATAGTAGGGAAAGATTATAAAAAGGAAGAAAAGAAAGAAGAGTGTGAAACTAGGAGGGTAGGATATGGTACCGACCTTGAAGAAGCAAGGAAAACCCTCCAACACGTGCATGGAGTCGCTGCCCTACCTTGGAGAACGTCCTCCTCACGAGTTTGAACCAAGCACTTGAAGAAATCCAAGCTTGGTGATCTAGGGTTTTTCAAACCCTTTGATTCCTTCCCAAATGAAAACCCTAGGTTAGAATCCCCTTTCTCCTCTCTCCCTTTCTCTCAAAATGCCTAAGTGTGGTGAATGAGATCCTAATGGCTCAGGCAAGCCTAAGCCATTAGTTTGGCCTACCCCTGTTAGCAACCCTAACCCGGGCCGGACTCCGCCCTAGTCTACCGGACTACCCCTAAGCCTACCGGGATTATACCTCGCACTTGACCCTCCTCAGTTAATCAAACCCTAGTCTACTGGACTAGTCCATGTTAGCCACCCTTGGTGCTCACATACACGCCCCTAGCCTCAGCACAGGCTCACGTGTTAGAACTACGCTAAGTCTGATCTCACCCTGTGAGTATATAGGCAACCAAACCCGGGTTCGACCCCAGTTAGCTTTTCCTTTCTTGGATTAGTGTTAACTTAAACACTCCGGTATTTTGAACAAGATTAACTTTAATTGGCTTATACCTGGGGAGTACGGAACCGTTGTAAAAATGGAAATCTCCGGGTGCCTAACACCTACCTCGGACTTAACTGAACCCCTTACCTTGATCTCACTTCTAGACTAAGAACTTATCCAAACCCAGGGGACTTATCCCTTCTGAATAAATAGGTGGCGACTCTTAAACATAAATCAACCTTCACACACCCGTGAGGGTATAATATCTCCCCTGTGAGTGAGAAATTTCTGCCCTCACAGCTCTGGTGACTCTGCTGGGGAGCTAGATGTCTGAGTTCTACCGGGAACCCAGGTTTAAAGCCAACTAAACCTTAATCTTGTTCAAGATACCTAAGCGTTTAAAATTAATACTAATCATTTTTACATCTCTTGGTTAATTGTGTACTGTGCATCCATACATAGCATAGTAGTGTAATTATCCCACTCAACCCAATAGACAAGCTTATTACGCTAATGGCTGCATCCGATCATCCTCAGTGTTGGTGGCTTAAACTTCTTGGAGGTCCGTGGAGTTACTCCTGTTAGGTGATTACCCTCAGGGAAGGATTCTGAACGCTCCCGCTTTCACCAATCGTCCCTTTTCAGGTATGTTTAATACTGGGGAGTTGCATATACTGTGTTAAGGATCCCCCCATCTTGATAGAAACATACTTGCATCAAACTAGCATCCAGACATATAGCCTAGGATAGGGTATAGTCTACAAGCAGCCCACCCAGGGAGGGCTACTATAAACCTTAACCTGCTTGTACCTTATACATGTCCATAATCCTGGTTGATTGCCTGGGCACATTCTACCCGGATAACCACCCACCCAGGGGCATGTAGTGAGCCAAACCTGTGCTTGTAATAAATTACATCCAACCCTGCTTCCCGACATAGTATATGGGGTCCAAATCCCAGACAAACAGGCCTTAACTGGGCTTGTCCCCAACCTTGACGTGATAGGTCTCTCAGTTTCCAAACAACCTAGGCTAAAACACGTTAGACCTCCATCCGTCTGCCCTAGCGGATCACATGTGCCTCATCACACCCAATCAAATAAAAAAATCAAAAAAATATTGCATCATCCTTTACATTCCATCAACATGCATAGTGAACTCATAGAGTCTGTATATTGTCTAGGTAGATGACAGGTTCTTCAGGGATTGCTCAGTCAATGGGTCGACCGTCACGGCCCATGCATCTAATTTCTCAGGGGGCATGTGATGACAACCTCCAAAAAGTAATTAGGGCCTTTACCTCGAGCCAGCGTCTCGCTCGGTCTCAGTATTACAAAATCGGGACTATCCTGGACCTATCTGTGGTTAACCCGGACCCGCACCTCATGAACACTGCTATCCAGTGTTGGAGCCCATCTCACATGGTATTCCGTTTTGGTAAGAACGAACTTTGCCCAGCACTGGAAGAGGTTCAGCGTATCTTAGGGTTAAACATAGATGGCGAAGCCATAGTACCGCGCTACAAGACAACATACCAAGCAGACCTATCCAGGTTCTTCCACATCAAGCCAACCTGTTTGCAGCCCATTCCTAATTACTCTTTTGATCGGATACCCATGTCTTTTCTTGAAAAGAAATACAAGCGCAAGTGGAACCTTGACTCCTTTACAGTGGAACTTCCCGGTCTCAACGCCCTTGCTCTAATAGCCATGTCTCAACTGGTATTCTCAAGGTGTCATCCACTTATCGAATCAGTTTTGGTTGGGATCATCGAGGACATGCACAACTCCTGCTCAGTTGTACCAGTAATCCTAGCCAAGCTTCTCAGGGCTCTTAACCAGTCGACAGACGGCAGAAAGGGCATCTTCTATACCAGTACGTCGCTCCAACACCTTTGGTTGGCAGGACACCTGCCTACAATCATATTGGTACCAAACGGCCTCCGTGAAGCCTACAGTCTATCTCGGAAGATTTCTCAGAATCAAGGTCTGATAACAACTAAAGACGTCGGAGAGCTCTACCAGCTTCTCCAAGCCCTATCAGAGAAAGAGATCACATGGCAATACGAGTGGCTTGTACTGAATAGGCTACCTCGTGTTGTCATCACCGATGGATGATGCATGATTCTTGTCGGTCTAATAGGCTCCGCAGTCTATACACCACTTTGAGTCCTCCGACAATTTGGACTCCCTCAGCACATCCCAGTGATAGAACAATAGGAAAATGATTGGATCACCTTCTCAGTGCACTTCGACAATCTCACCCGATGCTTCCAATCAGTTTGGCGTAGATCCAGACGAGACAAGTGGCCTGACCTTGTGGTTACATTAGGGCCACCGACCAACTCAGTATACCGATAGTAGTTGGATAATCCTTACATTCTACCTGGCATGCCTGCACCGAGGGAACTGCCCACACTAGTTGTAGCTCCATCACATGAAACCATACCCCTAGCTGAAATGGTGGTTCCCTAAACAGAGTTCTTTCTGGAGAGACAACTCCAGATCTAGCAGAAAGAGAAGAGGCTACGGAAAGCCCAGCATATATTCAGGCAACAGGAAGCAGAACAGGGACGCGAACTCTAAGCCACACAAGAGCAGGTTGAACAATTGGAACAGACAATCCAATCTCTTCGCAGGAGGCACAAAGGCAATGCTAGAGAAACAGCCGTCATCAAGGCCCACCTGCTCTTCCACCAAGAACAGCTTGACTGTCCAAAGGCGGAGATGACCTTCTATATCCAACAGTTTGGATACCGCATATTCAATGCTACTGAGATCCTTGCAAGCATGGAAGTCGAGATCACATCCCTCTAGCAATAGATCATGGATCTTAAAGGTGTACTGTCGCGACCTAAAACCTACCCTAGGAGTTAGAGTGAATCTTGGACAACTTATCATGACTTACATGACATGCTTGACAAACCATCCTACAAAATACCTGGAACATATACAATAGAAGACAATAATAGAGGAAACATAACTAACATGGCACAACGAAAGACTAACCAAACCTCTAAGTATATACATGATCCAGGTTATACAAAACGGGAAAACGAAAGAAGGTGCGGACATGCCCGCCAAAATACATGAATATACTCTCTCAAGCTCACCCACAGTCACCTAGAATCTACCACCAAGTAGTATTCATCTATATGAGGTTCCTCCGTAGGTTCCTCAACATACTCCTCTTCCACCCATGGGCCAGGAGCATAGCAAATGGAGCAGCAGCTCCCTCATGAAAGTATGCCTCTTTTATATTTTAGAAACACAGTTCTTGGGGGGCATACATCGAATCCCAAGATCTGACTAAGATTCTAATTGATTTTATTCAATGAAGGTTAGAATAACATTCACCTTTGCGACTTTGAAAATGTTAAGTCAAATCCACATTAGAATAGTACTCGCAAAACTTCACAAGTGTCAAGTCTCCTATCGATTCACACGAACCTTCTTTTTCCTTTAAAGCTTTCTCTAATGGAAGCTAATGGCCCTTCCAAATTTCATGTTCTTTTATCTTTTCTCCTTTTCTTTGATCCAAGAACCTTTCTTGATCAAACCAGATCCAATCTTGATCTTCAAAGAACTTGTTCTTGATCATCAAGATCAAAAATCAAACAAAAGGAAGAAGGGGAAGGGTGACCGTACACCCTCAAAGGGGGAGAGGGCTAGGCGTGAACTTGAGGAGAGGGAGAGAAGAAAAAATTCTGGAGAATTATTTTTCTTAAAGGGTTGGGCATCCAATCCTTTATATAAGTTCCCTCTTGGTTGCTTGAATTCTAATCCAATTATAATTCATTAACCTTATCCTAATCCAATTAGGATTCCTCAATAGGTTCCTTTATTGATTATTCTCCTAATCCAATTAGGATTAATCTTAAAAGAAACCAACCTTATCCATTAGTAACTAATCTTATCCTTATCCAATAAGGAATCTTGAATTAGTAACTAACTAATGGAATCCCTAACAATTAGAGAATCTTTAATTAGTAACTAACTAACTAACTAACTAACTAACCTTATCTAATAAGGATATTAGTTATTAGAAACTAATTAAAATAATAACAATTATTATTCCTCCTTGAAGTGGGCGTCCCACCGTAGGTGGGTCCCACTCCACACACCCAACGGGTTTCCAAAACCCTCTTGGTCACTTGAATTATTCTTTTATAATAATTTCCAATGGGTCCTACCCATTTGGTTTTTCACATCTAATGTGATTCCACCTTTTAGAGCTTCACTATACCATATAGTGATTACTTAGAGAAATTAATTAATTTAATTAATAACTAAATTAATTACTTTAAGAAGGTCCTTGTGTGTGGGATCTAAAGGGATCTCCTATTTCCGGTTTTGGGACTAAGTACTTCACCTTTTTGGTTGAAGCATTGTTACTAGGAAACACCTTTCCTAAAACTCCATTAGGATCATAGAATGTTATCTAAGTCCCTGGACTTCCACCAATCACAATTAATGTCAATTAACACATCGTGATTAACCTCCAGAAATTAGAGAATTGCTTGTAAGTACCATCTCACAATACATTTACAAATAAATCCTTCCACATTCCAATATCACTTGTAAGCTTCCGGGATTGGAACAATTCCACTATCTTAGTCCCTAGCTTATGAATAAAACTCTTTCTCATGATTACTTTTTCAATGAACTGAACCTCCAAAACACTTTTGAACAAACATTAGAAAAGAACTGACATATATATTTATATATACTTTTCCATATTAAAAATATCAACTTCGATAAAGACCATTTTACCGAAAAGCACCAGTACTGGATTTAACAGTTCAGTTCAACAAGTATCACCTTGATATCATTATCTCCAATTAAGGAGTTGTGGATTCCTTATTGAGTGTTTACACACTTCTCCAAACATAGTGTACATGACCCAACGTACCCGGAGTTAGTCCTGTGTATTGGACATTGCCGATTGGCACATCAAAGCCATATAGACAAATGTCTGAGAAGATGTTAACCTCTCAGGTCTAAGGACAATTTGTCAAATGGATAACCCTAATACAATCTGACAGTGTATTCTATAGGGTATCCACTAGTGACCCCGTTCAGTATTATGTACTTGTTACATATACTCACATGTTAGTCAAGAGTCACCACTCTCTGTGAATGAGATTCATCACACTATCTCATAGAACTACACATGTGCAAGCCATGATGAAGTACGGCGCCCAACCAGTACTCTAGAGGCTTTGAGCAATATCAGGTTTACAAGGAACCGGAAAATCATATCTCCTCGCAACCTTTGCATGATTTTCCTACAATGTTACCTATGGAACTTTATGTCTTCATCATATGAGACAGTAATTAATATAAATACCATTTATAGTTGGTTGTGTGAATATGATGCTTATCTAATCAACATAGAAAAGTCTCTTATTGGCTTTCGAGGGCATATATGTCCAACACCTCAGTACCTGCCGACATAAACGTACGGCTGAGCATGGAATACTCAGCATGTACCAAATACTAACAAACAGTCATAGCATAACAATAAAGATATATGAAGCAAGAAGCAATTTGTATAATAACAGGAGAGTAAAACAATTTAGATTCATGCTTGCATCACATAAAAGCCGATAAATCTCTTGAAATCATCGTGCACTTGACTTGACTTGAAAGTACTCTTTTCGTGCTTGAAAAACTTATCATCTTGTCGAGCGTGTCATGTCATGCGTGCTTGCTTGGAATTTAAACACGCTCATGTAACTTGTGAGATGCGCTTGTGAGATGCACTTGTGAGATGCACTTGGGGGGGAAGGGAGACCCTTCTTTCAATGACATGCACTTGAGAGGGAAGAGAGACCCTTCTTTCAATGAGATGCACTTGTGAGTGAGGGGAGACCCCTCTTTTAATGAGATGGGAGGGAAGTGTAAACTTCCTTATGAGTAATTCTTGTTCTTGTTCTTGTCAAAAGCGAGGCAAAACATATCATAAGATATGTCCTACCCCTAAAGTTCTTATTCTTGAAAAACACCGGTATACCATGTCATGCATGCCGTGCTTGTGGAATCATGTACATACTTTCACTTGGAATTAAATATGACATTTGGGATTCAACAAAGTATAGCATAACATTTATTTCAACAAGAAATTATTCATACCGTTGGAAAAAGGCAATTTAACACACTATTATAAATCCTAGCAATTTCCATATACTTTATTTTATGTCTTTCTTAGTTTATAATTCATTTTCTTCACCTTAGCATTTCATCAAAGATGTAGTGTGTACATTATTGGTTTAAGCCTATAACATGCCTCTTCTAGATGGTTTTGTGTTTACAACATTCACGAGTATTCATTGTTGATATAATGCCCTTCCCATTCCATTCATCATCACACAACCACATGGCATCCATCGCCCATCATCCTCCATTCATTTATCCCATAGCATTTACATACTTAGATAGTAGAGAAGAATCCTAAAAATGAAGAAAAGAAAGAAGAATATGAACTAGCAGGGTAGCATAAGGTACTGACCTTAGAAAAAAAGTGAGGAAAACCTTCCCAAAAAGTGTGTGGAGTCGCTGCCCTAGCTTGGAGAACGTGCTCCTCACGAGTTTGAACTTTGGATTGAAGAATCCAAGCCTTTGGAATGATCTTGGGTTTTCAAAACCTTTGATTTGCTCAAGAGGATGCCCTAGGTTAGAATCCCCTTTCTCCTCTCTCCCTTTCTCTCAAATACTCTAAGTGTGGTGAATGAGACCCCCAAGACTCGAGCAACCTTAATAGGCAAGGGTGAAACACCCAAATGATGAAATAACCCTTAATGAAATTTCTACAAAACGCGATAGACCGATCGATCGGTGGTCAATACTGAGCAATCGATTGCCTACCGAGTGACCGGTGTTTTGACCGGGCGATCAGTCAAAAATATGCTCTCTAGAATTTTTTCTCATACAAAAAAATGCACCAGTCGATAGCTACCGATCGATCAATTGTGGACCGATCAATCGCAAATATGGACCGAGCGATCAGTTGCTATGCAAATTCGAGACTGAGTCCATTTTTCATCTATTCCTACTACTTGAACTTATCCTACTTCCCTTTTGACGTCTTCTAAATGTGACTAGGACCTTTTCAAGGCTTATAGCATTGGTAAATATTTATTTAATTAATTATAGCGTTCTTGAAACTATTTTCAAAGTTTTTGATTCTCATTTCATGAAATTGGAGATTACAAGCCATCATGCCCTGACACACATTCCAAGGCATATACAAAAAGTTCTGGGGTTCTACATCCTCCGCCCTTATTAAAATTTCGTCATCGAAATTTGGACGATACTTGCATTACAAAACCAAACAAAATTACATGGTACATACAAAAGCCTATTCAAACAACTCGGGGTACTTCGCTTTGACTTCGACCTTGTGCTCCCATGTAGCCTCTTCTCGAGCATGATGTTGCCATTGCATGAGAACCAATGGGATAGTCTTGTTGCGAAGAACTTGATCTCTCCGATCCAATATGTGAACCAGCTTCTCAACCAAAGTGAGATCCTCTCGGATTTCCAACTCGATGACATGCGAAGGGTCCGCAATGTACTTCCGAAGCATAGACACATGGAAAATGTTGTGAACCACGGCCATGTGAGGTGGAAGAGCTACCCGATAAGTAACTTCACCAACTCGCATGACAATCTCAAAGGGTCCGACATATCGGGGACTAAGCTTGCCTCTTTTGCCAAATCTCACAATCCCTTTGCTAGGAGATACTTTCATAAAGACTTGATCCCCAACCTGGAATTCCAAGTCCCTACGGTGAGTGTCCGCATAGCTCTTTTGATGATCTTGAGCAACCTTCAACCGATCTCGGATGATCTTATCCTTGTTCGCAGTTTGCTTGATCAACTCCGGACCTAATACTTTTCTCTCTCAAACCTCATCCCAGTAGAGAGGAGACCTGCAGCTTCGCCCATACAAGGCCTCAACTGGTGCCATTTAGATGCTCACCTGGTAGCTATTATTATAGGTGAATTCGACCAAAGGCAAATGCTCTTCCCAGCTGCCCTTGAAATCCAACATAAATGCCCAAAGCATGTCTTCGATGATTTGTTTCACCCTCTCAGTTTGTCCATCCATTTGTGGATGAAAGGCAGTGCTGAAATTAAGTCGGGAACCCATGGCATCCTAAAAACTCTTCCAGAACCTGGACGTGAATCTTGGATCCCGATCTAACAAATACTTACTAGCACCCCGTGTAACCGTACCACTTCCTTGATATACAGTGCAACCAACTGACTAGAATTAAACGTAGTCTGGTAGGTTAGGAAATGCGTAGACTTCGTCAAACGGTCTACTCCCACCCAAATTGCATCAGAGTTCCTTGCCATCTTTGGCAAACCAATAATGAAGTCCATGGAAATGTGCTCCCATTTCCACTCGGGAATAGGGAGGGACTATAGCAAACCCACCGGTCTCAAGTGCTCTACCTTCACCTGTTGGCACACCAAGTACCGGGATACATACTCTGCAACATCCCTCTTCATGTTCTACCACTAAAAGTGCCCTTTGAGGTTCTGGTACATCTTCGTACCCCCAGGATGCACTGTGTACTTTGAACGGTGGGCTTCATCCATAATTTCTCTTCGAAGATTCGCATTGGCCAGAACACACAATCTTCCCCTGAATGTAATAGCACCTCGGCTAGTGAGAGAGAAGTCCTCACTACCTTTGGAAACTTCCTTGTCTCGGAAAGCCAACAAGTCAACATCCGTCGCTTGATACTCTTTGATCAAATCTATGATGTACGGTCGAACCGTGATATTTGTCAAGACAGGACTACGGACGGAATCATTCACACTGATGTCCAGATTTGCCAAATCTTCTAACAGTCTCCATTCCCGCACCAACATGTGAGCCAACAAACCCGGAGGTCTTCTACTCAAAGCGTCCGCTACTATATTTGCTTTGCCCAGGTGGTATTGGATGGTGCATTTATAGTCTTTCGAAAATTTCATCCAATGCCATTGCCGTAAATTTAGCTCCTTTTGGGAAAAGAGGTACTTGAGGCTCTTGTGGTCCGTGAACACATAGAACTCTTCCCCGTAAAGGTAATGTCACCAAATCTTGAGTACAAACACGACTGCAGCAAGCTCTAAGTCATGCGTGGGGTAATTCTTTTCTTGCTCCTTCAATTGCCTTGATGCATAGGCAATGACTTTCTTGTGCTGCATGAGGACACACCCAAGTCCAACGTGTGAGGCATCACTTTACACCTCATAATCCCCACGTCTGGATGGCACAGTAAGGACGGGGGCTGTGGTAAGTCTCTTCTTCAGCTCCGTGAAACTGGTCTCGCACTTATCACTCCATGCAAACTTTGCATTCTTCCTTGTCAGATAAGTGAGCGGTGCTGCAAGGCTGGAGAACCCCTCTACGAATCTCCTGTAGTAGCCTGCCAACCCAAGGAAACTGCAGATTTCTATGACACTTTTGGGCCTCGCCCAACTCATGACTGCCTCTATCTTCTTCGGATCTACCGAGATGCCTTCAGCAGAAACAACGTGTCCTAGCAATGCCACCTCTTCTAACCAAAACTCACACTTGCTTAGTTTGGCGTACAACTTGTGCTCTCTCAGCATTTTCAAAGCAAGGCGAAGATCTTGCGTGTGATCTTCCCATGTTTTGGAATATATCAGGATGTCATCGAAAAGCACAATCATGCATCAATCCAGATATGGCTGGAACACCCGGTTCATCAAATCCATAAAGGTTACCGGTGCATTCGTGAGACCAAAATGCATTACCAAGAACTCGTAATGCCCGTACCGAGTCTTGAAAGTAGTTTTGGGAAAATCTTCAGCCTTAATCTTCAACTGGTGATAACCCGATCAAAGATCAATGTTCAAGAAAAATCTCGCTCCCTTTAACTGATCGAACAGGTCATCAATCCTGTCGTGACCCAAAATACCCCCTAGGAGTTAGAGATACTTTGACTCGTGACCGCCATATCATACCTCCAATATGATACATAAGGCACACATGGAAACCTGTTAGAGTACATAGACAAACATAGCAGAAACGATTTATAATGCACAGCGGAAACAAAATACACTAAATATAGCGGAAGCAAAGTAAACACTCCTATTACTTGGTCCAAACATGAACCAACAAAATATACATGTATGTAAAAATCCAAAAAGGGTGGAGTGGACAAGTCCCACTCTCACTTAACAAAATATTAACTATCCTTCTAAATCGATCAACAGAAATCGAAGTCACGACACCAATCTAACGAACAATCGTCCTGTAGTGGTCCATAGAAGGCTCCGGGTCGAAGTACTCTTCCTCTACCCAAGGTTCCGTGCCACACAAACCAAAAGGAACCCGAGTACCTGCCAATGATAACAAATATCGGCTGAGCGTGGAATACTCAGCGTATACAAACTACTAACAATAAAGAAATAAGCATTGAGCATGCGAATCATGGAGAATGAAATCCTTAAAACATGTAAGAGCGTGGAAATCGTGAAATAGCATGTGAGATGAGATCCGAAAACCAATACCAAAACCAACACCGTGTGAGTCAAGCGATAATCGTAGCCTTGTGAGTTCATAGAGTTCATGGATTTCTTAGAGTCATTGATGATCCGTAGAGACATAGAGCAATACCGTAGAGCATATTATAGAGCGAAACATACAGATCTTAGAGCATTTCATTTATGATCCTTAGAGGTTGTGAGACAATCTTAGACATTATCATAGAGTTCTTGTGAGTGTATCATGATCCTTAGAGCTTGTGAACCAATCTTAGAGATATCATAGAGTTGCTTAGAATCATTCATATAAGTCATTTATTCAAAACCATTTTTCGTAGCATTGAGGAAATCCATGGAAAACATCGGTTCATGTGAGACATGCGAGCATATGAGCATACGAGAGTACTAGCATATTTTGGCATATTTTGACACCCAAAAGCCTTTAGAGGCATTAAATCAAACACTTAGAGTGCATCATAATGATAACTTACATCCAAGTATAAAACAACCTTTCACAATATAACAAATCAAGGTACATATATAGTAGATAATAAGAAGAACAACCCAAGGTAACTAGTAGTATTATTAGATTGGTAGTAGAGTGTATCTACCTTAGTGAAATCAGTGATTTTGATTCCAAAAGCTTGAGACAAGTGAGAACCTTGAGTTCTTTGTCAAGAAACACCAAAGGAATGGAAGGATCTTGACCTTCCTTCAAGCTTGAGCAATACCTAGCTCCCTCCTTCTTCTTCCTCTTCAAAAGCTCTCAAAATAGGGCACAAAAGGTTTCTGAAACCCTAAGGCACGAACCCAACCCTTATATAGGCAAAGGGTAATGGCTAAAGTCTTAAACACCCTTAATGAAGAAAATCTGCCTATGACCGATTGATCGATCGGTGGTACAGATTGAGCGATCGGTGACTGACGGGTCGATCGGTGGTTCAACCAAGAGATCGGTTGAAAACACTCTCTCTGGAATTTTTCCCCATACAAATAAGTTAACCATTCGATAGCTACCGAGCGATCGGTATAAGACCGGTCGGTCGGAGGTTATCCCCAAGCGATCGGTGGTCCCCTGTTTCTGCAAAACCCTGTTTTCACTACTTGAATCTTCTCCAATCCAATTCTAATACTCCTTTTATGCTCAAACACAATCCTTAAGCATATATTGTCCTATTAGAACATGAACGCCATAAATCCAAACACGTATATTAACATAAGGCCCATTAGTGTACAAAACCACACTTAGGCACTATTCACACACTATTCACTACTTAGTGAAATACGGATTCGGGGTTCTACATCCCTCGCCCCTTACAAGAATTTCATCCTCAAAATTAGAACGATACCAAAAACATAACAAGAACAAAATACATACAATCCAACGAAGAAAAGCTACACAAACAAGTGAGGTTACTTTTCCTTCACTTCGGCTTATCGCTCCCATGTAGCTTCTTCCTTCGAATGATGCTGCCATCTCACAAGGACAAGCAGGATAGTCTTGGTGCGCAAGACTTGATCTCGATGATCCAAGATCTAAACTGGTTGCTCAACCAAAGTGAGATCCCCTCGAATCTCCATAGGGTCAAGAGCAAAGAGGTGTGACGGATCCGGAATGTATTTCCTAAGCATAGAGATGTGAAACACATTATGGACCGCTGCCATGTGAGGAAGTAGGGCTACCCTATAAGCAACCTCACCAACCCGAGTAATGATCTCAAATGGCCCCACTTACCTAGGGCTGACCATTCCTTTCTTCCCAAATCGCATGACTCGGTGAAATCTTAACAAAGACCCGATCCCCAACTTGGAATTCCAAATCTCTGCAACGAGTGTCTGCATAGCTCTTCTGCCTATCCTGAGCAATTTTTAATCGCTCCCTGATGACTTTGACCCTTTCTGCGGTCCGCTCAATCAATTCAGGATTGAGTACCTTTCTCTCACCAACTTCATCCCAATATAGAGGGGATCTACTGTCGCGACCCAAAATACCCCCTAGGAGTTAGGAATACTTGGCTCGGACCGCTGTATCATACCATCCTATATAACACATAAGGCACATATACTTACCATCGTGTCAGTGTACACAACTTGGAAAACATAGCGGAAGCGATTCATAATAATATACTCCTATAATTCAATCCAAGCCCGGACCAACAGAACATATACAAAATAAGGAGTGGACAAGTCCCACTCTCAACGTACGTAAAATCACAAAATATCAGTAGCATCTCTCTCATCCTCTCAACAGAAATCAAAGTCAAGCTGCTTATCCAGTGATCCATCATCCTGATAGTGGTCCATAGAGGGATCCGGATCGTAGTATTCTTCCTCTATCCAAGGCTCCGTACCACAAACGTCAAATGGAACACGTGCACTTGCTGAAGTCAATAGTCGGCTGAGAATGGAATACTCAGTGATAAACAAACTACTAACTAACAGGGAATAATGTCATGAACATGGCTAAGCTTAGAGAATAACATTCGTGAAATAGTTACCAAATCCTTTTCTTAACAGTATTCAAGTGAAATCAAAACCAGTAAATCTTGTCATGTGATAATCATATTCTTGTGAATTCTTGCGAAAGTTGGGATTCCTTGTGAGCATGTGAGGATCTGAGTATACATGATTTCTTGTGAACATGCGAGCTTGTGAACTTGTGAGCTTGTGAGACATGACTACTTGTGAGTCCATGTATAGTGGGATTCTTTGTGAGCTTTGAAACGATCTTAGAACTTGTCACTTACCAACCTATAGTTTGACCTTATCACTTGTGAACTTGTGAGAATTCTTTTAATCAAAAGCTTGATTATGAACTTTTGGAAATACCCTTTTCTTGTGAGAAAACATCGGATCATGTGAGACTTGTAAACATCATGCTATACTTGTAAACATAAGGTGCATATAGTACTTGTGAATATCATGGTGATCTTAGAAAACTTGTAAACATGGCATCATATTCATAGAATTTCAATACTAGTGATAGCTTATATCTTATATCCAAATCATCATCCAATTCATTCAAGAACAACCATAAACATAGTGATTTGCTTTAAAAATAATAGCATAAGGTAGGTAGTAGAGTGTATCTACCTTTCTAGATCAACCCTTTGATCTAAAACGCTTTAGAATGGTTGAGAAGCACAGAGAAACACCTTTGTAGCTGAGAAATCGACTTAAGAACATCCAACAATCAAAACCCTTAAGCTCCTCCTTCTTCCTCTTTCTTTCTTCAAATTTCTCTCAAAAACTTACTCTAAGGGTTATGGTAACCCTAGCCCACGAAATTGGGCTATTTATAGCCAAAGGAATTGAGTTAAAGACTCAAATACCCTTGAAAATATCTCAGGAGGTCGGCTACAGGCAAAATCAGCATGATCGGTCGACCGGTCAAAAATCACCTCTCTGTCCAAAATCCCCATAAAATTTTTCGAGCATTCGGTCGACCGGTAGCAAATTCGATAGACCGGATTTGCCTACTTTTCCCCTGTTTTTGCCCTGTGCTTTGTTCTTTTTCCCTTTCCTTCTTCTACACTTATACTCATTTCACTAACTTTAAGATTTAAATTAAAATAAGGAAGTACCCCTCATTTGAATCCAATAAAAATACTTAGAAATTCCAATTCCTTATAATTCAAAATCTGAATTTCCAGTTTTAGGCAAAATCCGATAAATCCGGTTCGTCGTAACTTTTCCCATTGTTTGAAAACCATTCTAACCATATGCATAAAATCCCATAAAATCAACTAAGCTTAGTTAACCTATAAACAACCATTACCGGGACTTTTTATCTCAAAATTTGGAAATTTACATTTCATGGTTACTATTCACCGCACTATTCACAGGTTATGAAAATGAGATCCAGGGTTCTACATCTATAACTGTGACCATATAAAGCTTCGAAATGTGCCATTTGGATGCTTGCCTGATAACTGTTGTTGTAGGCGAACTCAACCAACGGCAAGTGTTCCTCCCAACTAGCCTGAAAGTCCAACATACAAGCTCAGAGCATATCCTCTACAACCTAGTTCACTTGTTCAGTCTGCCCATCGGTTTGAGGATGGAAGGTGATGCTGAAATCTATACGAGAACCCATAGCACTCTGAAACGTTTTTCAAAACTTGGAAGTGAACCTAGGGTGTCACGACCCGAGTTAAACTTAACATTTCACTAATGAAATGTAAGAGTAATCCGTCCGTGAGATCATTTTTATTATAGTTTGCGGAAGCGTAAATTATCAAAGGAATTTAAAACTTTTTAAACCCTTATCCATCCATAGGCAATAGCTATCATAACCATGTCCATAATTAAAGTTAAGGTTTATATTACCAACTTAATTACATCAAAATGAACATATCACAAAATGTAACAGCATAGTCAAAAGCGACTCCGTCTTTTCTCAAATGTCACTTTCAAGTTGTTCTTTCACTGATCATCTGGCAACATAAAAAGTCAGTGAGCTATGAAGCCCAATAAGAATATTCCATAATATTATGCTGAACAATAAGTTAGAATAAGCATAATAAAACTTTTAGATAACAACTTTATTACAAGAATATAATATTAAACCATTTACTTTATACATCTTTTACTTTGGATCCGATTTATCTTAACTCTGTCTCTCAAGTTGATCATTGAAAGGTACCTCTTTAAACTCACCCCATCTTGCAGTTATCATTAACCCCTCATGAGTTTTTGTCTTAGGCTCACCCCGTCTTGGAGTTTTCATTAACCCATCATGAGTTTTTGCCTTAGGCACATCCCGTCTTAAAGTTTTTATTAACCTCTCATGAGTTTTTGCCAAATGATATCTCTTTGCCTTGCCACTATCTTGAGACCTTTTTAAGATAAACAATTTTTATCTTTCCTTTATTTTTTCTTTTATCTTCCAGACTTATCTTAATTTCGCCTCTCAAGATGATTACTGCAAGGTACCTCTTTAGACTCACCCCGTCTTGGAGTTTTCATTAACCCCTCATGAGTTTTTGTCTTAGACTCACCTCGTCTTGGAGTTATCATTAACCCCTCATGAGTTTTTGCCTTTGGCTCACCCCATCTCGGAATTTTCATTAACCCCTCATGAGTTTTTGCCTTTGGCTCACCCCGTCTTGGAATTTTCATTAACCCCTCATGAGTTTTTGCCAACTGGTATCCATTTGCCTTGCCACTATCTTGAGGTCTTTTTAAGATAAGTGTATTTATCTTTTCCTTGTCTTCTCTTTAAGACATTATAAGATAATAATTTCATATAAATCACAACATTATGATTATACACTTTTCATTCTAATTATCTTTATTATAGTTATCTCATAACTATAATTTTATAATTTAGAATAATTCTTTTTCGTATTTCAAATACATCATTTCTCTTATCATAAATTAGAATGTAACATACGTAGAAAATATAACAATAAAGTATCATTACTTTATATATTTTTAGCACTTTACCATAGCATCGCATTTATTATTTTCAGCATAGTATTCTTTTACTATTTTTCAGCATTCCAACATAGCATCAACATAGTATTATTTTACTATTTTCCAACGTATCCACATAATATCATCAAATAATAATTTATTATTCAGAATATAATAGAATATTCATTTCTTCTCATAGTATTTATTTTGAAAATACTAAGCTCTATTCTAAATTGTTATTTAGAATATTAATTCAGAATTTTACTTACTAACCTTCATTCTAAATTATTATTCAAAATAATATTATCGAATATAACTTACTCTTTTTACTGAAACCGAAGTAGGGCTTGGCACGATCCTTTTCTTCTTTTCTTTCTTTCTTTCTTCTTCTTTTTCTCTTCCTTTTTCTTTTCTTTCTTTCCTCTTTTTCTCCCTTGCTCTCTCACTATCCCCTCATGGTTTGGACCAAGTGAATACCAAAGTGGGTGTGTGGGTCTTCTAGTCTCTCAAGAAGTTGTCACCATGGAATGAGCATCCAAATGGGCGTGTAGGGTCTCCTTATATAGGCAAGGCTTTGGCCTCTAATAAATGTAGGTTCACTCATTTGTCATTACTCTTGGTTCATTCCCTTTATTAATTCATGATTCATGAATTATATTATTTTCATGTATCCAATTAAATTAGTACATTCCCTTAAATAGGTTTATCTAGTCCATGATGCATGTATCACTTGTGCACATGCACTAACCTAACCATAGTTCACTTTAACTCATGGTTAAGTATTTAATAAAAGCCACAATACATGTATCCTATTAATTAGATTATTTCCCCCAAGTTACCTTCATGATTAAGTTAATTACTAACCATGGTTGGGTGTGAGCTTGTTCAAAGTATGAGATTTAATTCTCTTCACCCATTAAATTAGATTCATGGATATCCAAGCTTGATAAGTGACTTAACTAACCAAGGTGACATACTTAACCATAGTTAACAAGGATAGGCGTGGAGCACTCTCTAGATAAGAGACCTTTGGTCTATCTCCTTTCTTTTGGTTCATGATAGTCATAATTTCTTTAATTCCAGCATTCTTTTAACTAAGGTATATATTTTAACCCATGGTCTAACCATGGTTTGATGTGTGGTATAACCCTATGTTTATCATGGTCCATGTATCACACCAATTCATTGATTACATTCATGCTTAACTAATTATTTTAACCACAATTCATGTATCACCAAGGTGAGCGTGTACATTGTAAATGGCTTAAGGGTTAATGCCCTATCAACTAAGTTCATAACCCCATGGTTAACTTCCTTAACTTGAGTTCACACCCCTAGGGTCATTAAAGTGGGCGTGAGCTTTGGTTCATCCCTTTTATATTTCTTTGATTAAATCCACATGATCATCATCACACTTTCTTAACTCCACTAATTAACTCATGATTAACTCATCATAGTTAATTTACTCTAACCCCAGTTAATCTTGGACGTCCCTTTTTTGTGGTGTTGACATGTGGCATTTGCCATGTGTCCTCCTCTTAGCTCATGATCAACTTTTTCCTTAAATAAATGGGCATCCACCCTTGGATATTGCCACTTGTCATGATCCAATTTACTTTAGTATTAAATACTTATTTTAACACTAAGCATTCTACATTAAGCTTAATATATATTCTATTATCACCTAATTAAATTACTTTAGTGCTAATTTCCCATATTAACACTAAGCTTTATACATTAAGCTTAATATATATTCCATTATCACCTAATTAAATTACTTTAGTGTTAAATACCTATATTGACACTAAGCTTTATGTACTAAACTTAATATACTCCATTATCACCTAATTAAATTACTTTAGTGTTAAATACCTATATTAACACTAAGCTTTATGTATTAAGCTTAATATACTCCATTATCACCTAATTAAGTAATATAATGACTTATATACTTGGGTAATACTAGGAATTACTAAATATTTAGTCATATACTGAATATATATAATATTTTTATTTCTAAAAATATTCAGGTTGTTACATAGGGTCTCGATCAGACACAATGTAAACTAGCACACCATGCAGACGAACCACCTCCTTGACATACAAGGCTACCAGCTGATTCGAACTAATTGTAGTCCGATATGGAATAAGTATGTAGACTTAGTCAATCCGTCTACTATCACCCAAATAGCATCGGAGCCCTTCACCGTCCGCTACAAACCCACGATGAAATCCATTGAGATATTCTCCCATTTCCATTCCGGAATAGGAAGGGACTGTAAAAGACCTACCGGCCTCTGATGCTCGACTTTCACCTGCTGGTACACCAAACATCTAGAAACATACTTGGCGACTTCTCTCTTCATGTTTTGCCACCAGTAGTGCCTCTTGAGATTCTGATACATCTTAGTACCTCCCGGATGTACCGTGTACTTGGATCGGTGAGCCTCGTCCAAAATCTCACCCCTCAACACTATGTCGGTGGGAACACACAACCTGCCTTTGAATGTGATAGCACCATCACCATTCAAAGCGAACTCCTAACTGCCACTACTAACCGACTTGTCTCGGTAAGCAACTAACTCTACATCTGAATTCTGCAACCCCTTAATTCGGTTGAAGACATGGGGCCTAACCACGATGTTGGACATCACCGGTCCGTAGGTGACATGCCTGAGAGTAGTGTCTAGGTTACACATATCATGCAATAACTTCCACTCTTGTACTCTTAAGTGAGCCATTACCCCATAAGGTTTCCTACTAAGTGCATCGGCTACTACGTTCGCCTTACCCGGATGGTACTGAATAAAACAATCGTAATCCTTCATGAACTCCATCCATCGATGCTACCTCATATTCAGTTCTTTTTCCAAGAAGAGATACTTCAAGATCTTGTGGTCCATGAATACCGCGAAATCTTCCCCATAGAGGTAGTAATGCCAGATTTTCAGCGCAAAGACGACTGCTGCAAGCTCTAAGTCGTGTGTGGGGTAGTTCTGCTCATGCTCCTTCAACTGGCGGGAAGCAAAGGCAACCACTTGCTTATGCTGCATAAGAACACACCCAAGTCCAACTAGTGAAGCATCACTATAGACTTTGAAGCCACCGCTTCCAGATGGAACCGTGAGAACAGGGGCTGTGGTAAGCCTCTTCTTCAACTCCAAGAAACTTGCCTCGCACTTTTCACTCCAAGTGAACTTAGTGTTCTTCCACGTGAGGTAGGTAAGCAGAGTTGCTAAGCTTAAAAATCCCTCCACGAACCTCCTGTAGTATCCTGCCAGGCCGAGAAAACTACGAATCTCGGTAACACTCTTTGGCCTTTCCCAATTTATCACTGCCTCAATCTTTGTAGGATCGATTGAGATACCTTCAACAGACACCACATGTCTAAGAAAAGACACCTTGTCTAGCCAGAACTCGCACTTGCTCAACTTAGAATAAAGACTATGATCTCGAAGAGTTAGCAATACAAGGCGGAGGTTTGTCGTGTGATCATCCTGTGACTGTGAATACACGAGGATATTTTATGCAAATACGATCACACATTGATCGAGAGACGATCTGAACACCCGGTTCATCAGATCCATAAATGCTGCCAGCGCGTTAGTCAACCAAAAGACATAACCAAAAACTCGTAATGATGGTATCGAGTCCTGAATGCCGTCTTCGGAATGTCTTCCTTCTTGATCTTCAACTGATGATAACCAGATCGAAGGTTAATCTTTGAGTAGAACCTTGCACCCTTCAACTGGTCAAATAAGTCGTCTATCCGAGGCAATGGATAACGATTCTTGATCGTGACTTTGTTCATGTAACGCCCCGAAATACCCCCTAGGAGTTTAGGGATATTTTAGGTGTCACACTGCGTACCTAACAAACCATCCTGTAATGCACAAGATAAAATACAGTACTAACAACGATAATCAGAGCGCGGAAGCTATCATATATGCGGAAGCGTAAACAAATTTTCATTTCTTCTGATGATTCCAAAATAGTATTCCAAGTTAACATAAATACAAGACATGTCTAAGTCTAAGGTGGACAGGCCCACCTATCAAAATATCAAAATACATAAGACCCTCTCATACTCTCCCCTCAACAGTAGTCGAGGTATGGCCACGCATCGAGGTCTCGGTCCGCCTGAGACTGTAATGGAATAGCCGGCTCTCTCTCCTCTATATACTTTTCCTCGACCCAAGGCTCCGGGTCGAGGGCTCCCTCAGTACCTGCCGACATGAAAGTACGGCTGAGCATAGAAAACTCAGCGAGTACAAGCTACTAGCAGACCATAACAATAATAAAACACACAATAGTAATATCATACAAGCAGTAATAGAAACCTCACAAAAGAAACAGTATAAGGCATAATACAATACAAGCATCCTGAAGTGCGTACATGAATGCGAAAATGCTGATAAAACTCATGCTTGAAAACCCCTGTCATGTCCCAGTATGCCTCGTAGAAATCATGTATGCGTGCATGTATGAATGCATGATCATCATCTTGTAAACCTCCATCTTGTAAACTTTCATCTTGTAAACTTGTGAGCCAGAGGCTAGCACCCGAATCTCCCTGGGCTGCCAACCTCCTTGATATGCAATGCACTTGTGAGCCAGAGGTTAGTACCCGAATCCTCCCTGGGCTACCAACCTCCTTGTTATGAAATGCACTTGTGAGCCAGAGGCTAGCACCCGAATGTCCCTGGGCTATCAACCTCCTTGTTATGCAATGCACTTGTGAGCCAGAGGCTAGCACCCGAATGTCCTTGGGCTACCAACCTCCTTGACATGCAATATTTCTTGTTGTTTATTATATGCACATGCTCTTGAAATCACGGTTCATGCTATCATGCGTGCTCGTGTACGTGTCCATAGTGACAATCATGATAATGGAAATAACCAAATATGACATTATAATTCAATTCATGATATGAACATAAGTAACATAAGTAGTTTGCATAACATTTGATCAATTTATCATTTATAAGGACGCATGCATAAAACCCATTTCTATGTCCTTCATTGAGATCATTTATTCATAGTTTAGGCATTTTGTCAAACACTTTCATATGTTATTCCTTAGTAGTTTATCTCCTTCTTTTTAATGCATATTTTCCATTCAATCACACAAGGGTAAGTTTGTTATTTGTACAATGCCCATCCTCCATTTTCCAATCCACATCCCACACATCATACATCACACATTCGGCATCCAATCGCCGTATCCAACCTCTATCCGAGCATCCCTACCCTTTCTTTATCTTGTTTATATTTATTATAGATGACACATTTTGCAAGGAATAAAACACACTAACAAGAATCATATTTCATAAGGAAAAACCTAGATTTATTGCTAGGGTAAGTTAGTAGGGTGTACTAACCTTGAATCAAGGCTTGATCCTTGGTAGAAACCTTGATTGAAGCTCCAACTTGAAAGAAGAACACCTTTGCTTGAAGGAGACTTGAGTTGGGGAAGAAACTTCTTTCAAAAACGTGCTTGGGTTGCTGCCCTAGCTTGGAGAATGGTTCACACACGAGCTCGAGCCTCGATTTTGAAGCAACTCGAGTTGGGGTGAGCTATGGTTCTTAAACCCCCTTTGATTTCCTTCTCAAAACCAAACCCTAGGTTAGAGCTTTCTCCTCTTCTCTCTCTATCTCTCAAAATCCCTCAAATGTTGTAAGTGAGGCCTCAAAGGGTCGAGCAAACCCTTATGGGTAAGGGTTTAACACCCAAAAGACGAAAATGCCCTTACTGAAATTTCTGCAAAACGCGAAGACCGAGCGATCGGTGGTTATGACCGATCGATCGGTTGCCTACCGAGCGATCGGTGTTTATGACCGATCGACCGGTCAAAAACTCACTCTCTGGAAAATTTCCCCATACAAAATTTCTGACCGTGCGATAGCTACCGATCGATCGGTTATGGACCGATCGATCGCTCGGTTATGGACCGATCGATCGCTCGGTTCTCTGTATGTCTGGACTGTTTTGACCATATCTTTTGACTCGCTCGTCGGATTTCGACGATTCAACTTGCGTTGGGTTCGTCTTTCGAAAACGCACATTTCTGACGTTTCAGAATTTCTGATTTCTCCCTTATTTATTAATTAGACTACAAAAACGGCCAATTAGCTACGAAGGTGCTATTCATTAAGGATGAAAAAGTCCGGGGTGCTACATTCTCCCCCCCTTACAAAAATTTCGTCCCCGAAATTTGGACGATCCATACATGCACAAAATCAAAACAAAATTACAAGCCATATGCACAAGTCTATTCAAACAACTCGGGATACTTTGCTTTGACTTCGGCTTCACGCTCCCACGTGGCTTCTTCTCGTGCATGATGTTGCCATTGCACGAGGACTAGCGGAATAGTCTTGTTGCGAAGCACTTGATCTCTCCTATCCAAAATATGAACCGGCTTCTCAACTAAAGTGAGGTCCTCTCGGATCTCTATCGGATCAAGCTCGATGACATGAGAAGGATCCGAGATGTACTTCCGGAGCATAGAGACATGGAATACATTATGGACCGCCGCCATGTGAGCGGGCAAAGCAACACGGTAAGCCACCTCGCCAACTCGAGTAATGATCTCGAACGGACCCACATATCGCGGGCTAAGCTTGCCTCTCTTCCCAAATCGCATAACACCTTTGGTCGGTGAAATCCTTACAAACACAAAATCACCGACTCGGAATTCAAGATCCCTCCTTCGGTTGTCGGCATAGCTTTTCTGTCTATCTTGTGCGGTCTTTAACCTCTCCCGGATAAGCTTGACCCTATCCGCGGTTTGTTCAATTAACTCGGGGTCCAAAATCTTTCTTTCTCCCACTTCATCCCAATACAACGGGGATCTACAACTCCTTCCGTACAAAGCCTCGAAAGGCGCCATTTGTATGCTCTCTTGATAACTATTATTGTAAGCGAATTCCACCAAAGGTAGGTGATCTTCCCAACTTCCCTTGAAGTCTAGCATACATGCTCGGAGCATATCTTCAATAACCTGATTCACCCTCTCGGTTTGCCCGTCGGTCTGTGGGTGGAAAGCTGTGCTAAAGTCTAACCGGGAGCCCATTGCACCTTGAAAACTTTTCCAAAACCTGGATGTGAATCTTGGGTCTCTATCTGACACAATACTCACTGGCACCCCGTGCAACCGAACTATTTCTTTGATATACAATGTAACCAACTGATTTGAGTTGAATGTAGTTCGGTACGGTAAGAAATGGGCGGACTTCGTTAGTCTGTCGACCACGACCCATATAGCATCATAGTTTCTAGCCGTCTTCGGCAACCCCACAATGAAGTCCATAGAGATATGTTCCCATTTCCACTCGGGAAAGGGGAGGGACTGCAAAAGTCCAGCCGGTCTCCTGTGTTCGGCTTTGACTTGTTGGCACACCAAGCATTTAGACACACACTCCGCTATTTCTCGCTTCATGTTCCGCCACCAAAAATGCTTCTTCAAGTCCCTATACATTTTGGTACCCCCGGGGTGAACGGTGTACTTGGACCGGTGAGCCTCGTACAAGATTTCTCGCTTAAGCTTCTCATCGGCTGGGACGCATACTCTTCCCTTGAATGTGATAACTCCATCTTCCCTCGCCATAAAATCCTTACTGCCACTTTTAACTGACTTGTCTCGGCAAGAAAGTAGTTCGGCATCCATTTCCTGCAACTCCTGGATCATGCTCAACATAAATGGCCTAACAGTGATGTTAGCCATTACCGGCCCATAGGTAGGGAGACTAAAACTGATGTCGAGGTTGGATGCATCCTCCAGCAACCTCCACTCCTTCAGCATCATATGCGCCAAAAGTCCAGTAGGCTTCCGGCTAAGAGCATCGGCTACTACATTCGCTTTGCCCGGGTGGTATTGAATGGAGCACTCGTAGTCTTTCAAAAATTCTACCCATCTTCTTTGCCTCAGGTTCAGCTCTTTTTGGGAAAATAAATACTTAAGGCTTTTATGATCTGTGAATACCTCAAATTGCTCTCCATAAAGATAATGTCGCCAAATCTTCAATGCAAACACAACCGCGGCGAGTTCTAAGTCGTGAGTGGGGTAATTCTTTTCATGCTCCTTCAATTGTCTTGATGCGTAGGCAATGACTTTCTTATGCTGCATAAGGACACACCCAAGTCCGATATGCGAAGCATCACTATATACCTCATAACCACCATGTCCGGATGGCACAGTAAGGACGGGGGCCGTGGTGAGGCGCTTCTTCAACTCTTCGAAACTCACTTCACATCGGTCACTCCAACTGAACTTGGCATTTTTCCTCGTCAAGTAAGTGAGAGGTGCGGCCAAACTGGAGAATCCCTCCACAAATCTCCGGTAGTAGCCTGCCAATCTGAGGAAACTACGTATCTCCGTGACGCTCTTGGGCCTCTCCCAACTCATGACGGCCTCAACTTTGGCTGGATCTACCGAAATGCCCTCTGCCGACACCACGTGTCCAAGAAATGCGACCTTCTCTAACCAGAACTCGCACTTACTCAATTTGGCATATAGCCTATGCTCTCTCAACATCTCCAGAGCAAGGCGGAGGTCTCGTGCGTGATCTTCCCGTGTCTGGGAATACACCAAAATGTCATCAATGAATACAATCACGCATCGATCCAAGTAAGATCGGAACACCCGGTTCATCAAATCCATGAATGCCGCCGGTGCATTCGTCAGCCCAAAAGGCATGACAAGGAACTCGTAATGCCCATACCGAGTCCTGAAAGCCGTCTTCTGAACATCTTCCGCCTTGATCCTTAATTGATGATACCCCGATCTAAGATCAATTTTGGAGAAGAATCTCGCTCCCTTCAGTTGGTCAAACAAGTTGTCTATCCTTGGCAAGGGATAACGATTCTTGATAGTTACCTTGTTCAACTGACGGTAGTCTATACACATTCTCATCGACCCGTCTTTCTTCTTTACAAAAGGACCGGAGCTCCCCACGGTGACACACTTGGTTGGATGAAACCAAGTTGTTGTAACTCCTCAAGTTGCTTCTTCAATTCTTCAAGCTCTATCGGGGCCATTCTATATGGGGCTCTTGAAATTGGAGCGGTGCTAGGAGTAAGCTCTATAGCGAACTCAATCTCCCGATTCGGAGGTAACCCGGGAAGTTCCTCCGGAAATACGTCCAAGAACTCACTCACGACCGGAATGGCCGAGGAGTTTTGTGCTTCTGGGTTTGCTATACTCAAGGCTGCGAGGCGAGCAATGTCCCTCTCTCTTAATCCTCGGAAATGAAAAGGCTTAACCCCTTCCGGCTTGAAGTTCACCCTCTTTTCAAAACACGCAACATGCCCGTGATGGTTTGACAACCAATCCATCCCTAAGATGACATCAAAATCCAAGTCTTGAAAAGCTAGGACGATGAGATCTGCTAACAGTTCATTCTCCCCCACTTGAACCACACTACCCCTGAATATCTTGTCCGTATCAACTGACTTGCCGAGTGGAGTTGCAATGGTCAACTCCCGCTCTTAACGGAGTAGACTCAGTCGAAAATCCCTTTGCGAAAACTAGGTGACACAAAGGAGTGAGTGGATCCTGTGTCGATCAACACACGGGAGAGACACTCGTTCACTAATAAAGCGCCTGTGCGATTAAGTAACTACTATTAGTAGATTTCAAACAATCAATAGCATCATACATAGAATAACCCTAGTATAAATAATCACATAATAAATCATAGAAATTTTACACAACTTAGACTCTAGAATTTTTGCGTACCTTGCACGACATCGTCGGATGCCGTGCGTCTCTCTCGGATAAGGCAAAGACTCGGCCCTGTGTGGCTGGGCGAGGAGGCCGGGTAGACTGTGAGGCCCTCGAAGCCTGAGAAGAGCTAGGCTGAGATGTCTGCCTAATCAGGGGCCTGCTCCCTGAAGACTGAGTTGGCAATTGACGCCGAAGGACAATCTCTGACCATGTGGCCTTGGTCACCACAATGAAAGCAACTTCCTGAAACTCTCCGGCATTCTCCCGCTGGATGCCTCCTCCCACAAAGAGTGCAAACATCATGCAAATAGGAGGAAGGAGCATATCCCGTAGCCTGAGTAACTGCGGGGCGAGGAGCATATGAGGTAGCCGGGCGAAAGGCCGGTGGAGCAAAAGAGTGAGGGGCCTGTGGTGCCGAATACATCCTCTGTGACTGAGCCAGCCCTGCGGACTGATACAAGCTAGTCCTTGCCCTTTTCTCTCCTGAACTACTTGACTGTCCTTTCTCCATTCCTCTTCTCTTAAAGAATTCTTCGGAATTCGACTCGGCCAACAATGCCTTGTCCACAACTTCTGAATATGTCTCATGTCGGAACATCGAGACACGATCCTTGAGGTAGGCCTTCAACCCCCTCTCGAATTTCCAGGCCTTCATAGCCTCGGTCGCTATCATGTGTGGAGCAAATCGAGATAGCTCCGAAAATTTGGCTTCATAAGCCGCTACGGACATATTACCTTGCTCCAAGGTAATGAATTCGACTTCCATCTTTTCTTTCATCCCGACCGGAAAGTACTTCTTGTTGAAAACCTCCAAGAATTCCTCCCAAGTCCAATCTTGACCTTGCCGGGTCAACTCTCGGGTCCGAAGTGCAGACTTCCACCATGATCGGCCTCTCCTTTAAGCATAAAGGCGGCCCATGTGACCCTTTCCACTTCAGTAGGTGCTAATACCGAGAATATCTTCTCAAGTTGCCGGATCCAACCCTCGGCAACAAGTGGATCAATGCTTCCACAAAAAGTTGGAGGCCTCATCCTCCGAAAAGCTTCTATCCTGGCTTGGGCTCGGTTAGGAGGAGCCGGTATAAGTGCCGCATTAGGTGGAGTGGCCGGTTGCCTACCGCCAACATAGCCAAAGGTCTTGGCTATGGATGCGAATGCTTGGGCAAGTCGTGTTGATCATCACCCAATGGAGCATCACCTCCATTACCCCTCGTGTTGTACCCGCGACCCCGGGTATTGTGTCTCATGATTTCTCCTGAGAACGACAATACAACATGGAGTCTAACTTGATACGCATTTAGTACAAATTTCGCAATTCACTCAATACATATTCATCAAGCATATTTAATAAGCACAACACAAATAATGTACACATGGTAATAACACAAGCATAACATACAATCGTTGTTCCTAGCGTAGGACTCGAAGTTCGGTTGAAGTTCAACCCCTTTTGACTTAAGACCTAACTGGTTAGTCTATACTTGGAATACAACTCTCTAAGGTGATTCTAATACCCTTGTTCAATCATCTAAGTGACCCTAGGGACTCTAATGCCTAGAGCTCTGATACCACTCTGTAGCGCCCCGAAATACCTCCTAGGAGTTTAGGGATATTTTAGGTGTCACACTGCGTACATAACAAACCCTCCTGTAATGCACAAGATAAAATACAGTACTAACAACGATAATCAGAGCGCGGGAAGCTATCATATATGCAGGAAGCGTAACAAATTTTCATTTCTTCTGATGATTCCAAATAGTATTCCAAGTTAACATAAATACAAGACATGTCTAAGTCTAAGGTGGACAGGCCCACCTATCAAAATATCAAAATACACAAGACCCTCTCATACTCTCCCCTCAACAGTAGTCGAGGTATGGCCACACATCGAGGTCTCGGTCCGCTGAGACTGTAATGGAATAGCCGGCTCTCTCTCCTCTATATACTCTTCCTCGACCCAAGGCTCCAGGTCGAGGGCTCCCTCAGTACCTGCCGACATGAAAGTACGGCGAGCATGGAATACTCAGCGAGTACAAGCTACTAGCAGACCATAACAATAATAAACACACAATAGTAATATCATACAAGCAGTACTAGAAACCTCACAAAAGAAACAGTATAAGGCATAATACAATACAAGCAATCCTGACGTGCGTACATGAATGCGACAACGCTGATTAAAAACTCCTGCTTGAAAGCCCCTGTCATGTCCCAGTATGCCTCGTAGAAATCATGTATGCGTGCAGTATGAATGCATGTCATCATCTTGTAAACCCCATCTTGTAAACTTTTATCTGTAAACTTGGAGCCAGAGGCTAGCACCCGAATCTCCCTCTCCCCGGGATGCGCAACCCTCCTTGATATGCAATGCACTTGTGAGCCAGAGGTTAGTACCCGTCGACTCCTCCCTGGCCGGCTACCAACCTCCTTTGTATGAAATGCACGTGTGAGCCCAGCGGCTAGCACCCGAACTGTCCTGGGCTACCAAACCTTTGTTATGCAAGGCACTGTGAGCCAGAGGCTAGCACCAGAATGTCCCTGGGTGGTGGACCGGGCCTACCAACCTCCTGACATGCAATATTTTCTTGTTTGTTTATTTATATGCAACATGCTCTTGAAATCACGGGTTCATGCTATCATGCGTGTCGTGTACGTGTCATAGGACATCATGATAATGGGAAATAACAAATATGACATTTATAATTCAATTCATGATATGAACATAAGTAACATAAGTAGTTTGCAATACATTTGATCAATTTATTTTATAGGAACGCATGCATAAAACCCATTTCTATGTCCTTCATTGAGATCATTTATTCATAGTTTAGGCCATTTTATCAAACACTTTCATTATGTTATTCCTTAGTAGTTATCTCCTTCTTTTAATGCATATTTTCCATTCAATAACACAAGGGTAACGTTTTTATTTGTACAATGCCCATCCGCATGTTTCCAATCCACATCTCACACATAATACATCACACATTCGGCATCCAATCGCCGTATCCCAACTCCATCCGAGCATCCTACCCTTTCTTTATCTTGTTTATATTTATTATAGATGACACCATTTTGCAAGGAATAAAACACACTACCAAGACTATGATTTCATAGGAAAAACCCTAGATTTATGCTTAGGGTAAGTTAGTAGGGTGTACTAACCTTGAATCAAGGCTGATCCTTGGTAAGAAACTTGCACATTGAAGCTCCAACTTGAAAGAAGACACCTTTGCTTTGAAAGAGACTTGAGTGGGGAAGAACCCCTTTTCAAAAAACATGCTTGGGTTGCTGCCCCTAGCTTGGAGAATGGGTTCACACCGAGCTCGAGCCTAGATTTGAAGGCAACCGAGTTGGGGTGAGCTATGGTTCTTAAACCCCTCGATTTCCTTCTCAAAACCAAAACCCTAGGTTAGAGCTTTCTCCTCTTCTCTCTCTATCTCTCCAAAAATCCTCAAAATGTTTAAGTGACGGCCTCAAAGGGTCGAGCAAACCCTTATGGTAGGGTTTAACACCAAAAGACGAAAAATGCCCTTACTGAAATTTCTGCCAAAACGGAAGACCGAGCGATCGACACACGTGTGGTATGACCGATCGATCGGTTGCCTCCGAGCGATCGGTTGTTTATGGACCGATCGATCGGTCAAAAACTCACTCTCTGGAAAATTTCCCCATACAAAATTTCTGAACCGTGCGATAGCTACCGAGCGATCGGTTATGGACGATCGATCGCTGACTGGACCGAGCGATAACGGGTTCTCTGTATGTCTGGACATTTGACCATATCTTTTGACCGCTCGTCGGATTTCGGACGATTCAACTTGCGTAGGGGTCGTCCCCTTCGGAAAACCGCACATTTTTGACATTTCAAAATTCCGATTCTCTCTATTTATTAATTAGACTACAAAACGGCCAATTAGCTACGAAAGGTGCTATTCATAAGGATTGCAAAAGTCCGGGGGGTGCTAGTTCAACGCTCCCTGGCCACTGAGCTTCGCGATCCTGATGAGCCTACCTAGACGAAGTCTTTTTATTTGTTGTGTCACACTACTCTGTACTCATACAATCTTCATGCATCCAATGAAGAAATCGGTGTTCTAGCATCTGCCTCGTAATCACATAAATCAGGATTAGCATTGCATTCTTTTTAGTTGCATGAGGCCGATTGTGATCGTTCTTGATTACGGATTCTAGCAGAAAGCAACAGCCAAGAATAGTCTTGATGAGGTACAATAATAGAGATAGTACCTTGCACAACTAATAATCGAGCAACTCTTACACGCCTAATTAGAGCAAAACGAGCTCAATGACGGAACCTGTAAATCAGCACCAGCGAACCAGCGAGATACTACAGTCACATGACAGGGACATTCGCAGCCATGCAATCAAAGCTTGTTAGTGTTTGAAAGCCCTGAAGATTCTAATTGGTGTTCGAACGAAGAACCCTCTACAGGAAACCCAATCGAGAAGCAAAGCCGCGCAAACTTACCAGCCTCATCCTCCCCCCTTTATCAGACTAACCCTAACCGTAATAGGCGAGGACGAAATGTTTGACCAATACAAGGAGCAAACTAAGGCCTCACATGTCACAACCAAGGGATGGTAATCAATCTAAGACCCCACCCAGACTTTACTGGACGGGATCAAGTACGATGGCAAAGAGGAAATGAAAAGAATGAGGGGTGCATCCACAAATACCAGTCTACACTAGAAAGAAGACTTAACTTTCATCAGATGATTGTTGTCCGTAGGCTTCAGAAAATCCCTTGGAATTGATAAGTACGTTGGTCAAGCTTTCAAAGCCATCATCTCAGGGGTATCTGTGATACGCAGAAATTCAAGAACGTGGCCGCGAGTGGCCACTACATGGACAGTTGCGTGGAGCAGCAATATTTTTTAACAGAGTTTCGCCTCAGAGGAGCAGCTAGAATAAGCCAGAGTACAATGACATTTATGGAATACGCACCTGCGGCAAGGGAAATGTCGACCGAGATCCACGCTATCCTAAGGAGAGCTAGGCAGCCGT
>JABCRI010000531.1:0-83377 GCA_015143295.1 Tetracentron sinense
GGAGAAGGCGCAAATGGAGGTGCAAGAAGAGGTTAGAAGGAAAAAACGGCGTCCGCTCTGGTAAAGGTTGCACGCTCGGAAGCAGCAGGGCAGGGGCGGTCCAACCACTCATTGGTTGGAGTTTGCGAAGCGGAGCCTGCTTCCTTGTCTCCAAATCAAAATTGAGTGTCTTTATCGCCCAGTAAGCCTTGTGTTCCAATTCAACGGGCAAGTGACAAGCTCTTCCAAAGACAATTCGATATGGAGACATTCCAATCGGGGTTTTGAAAGCTGTTCGGTAAGCCCATAGTGCATCGGTTAGTCGTAATGACCAATCCTTACGATCTGGATTTACCGTTTTTTGTAAAATATTTTTAATCTCTCGATTGGATATCTCCACTTGTCCACTTGTTTGTGGGTGATAAGGGGTAGAAAACTTTATGGGTTATCCCATATTTTTTCATCAAGGCTTCAAAAGGCCGATTACAAAAGTGTGTACCCCCATCACTGATAATGGCTCGAGGTGTTCCAAACCTTGATAAAACATTTTCTTTTAAAATCGCAAGACCGTTTTGTGGTCATTGGTTTTGCTTGGAACAGCCTCGATCCATTTTGACACATAATCAACGGCTACTAAGATATAAAGATACCCAAAAGAAGGAGGGAATGGTCCCATGAAATCGATGCCCCAACAGTCAAAGACTTCAATAATCAAAATTGGGTTGAGAGGCATCATATTCCGACGGGAGATTCCTCCTAATTTTTGGCAGCGCTCACATGCTTTGCAAAACTCATGAGTGTCCTTAAAAAGAGTGAGCCAATAAAAACCACATTGCAGAATTTTTGCGGTAGTCTTTTTGGCTGAAAAATGACCACCACATGCTTCAGAGTGACAAAAGGAGATGACATTCATGTGTTCAGAATCAGGCACACATCTCCGAATAATTTGA
Source organism: Tetracentron sinense (assembly GCA_015143295.1). Lineage (NCBI taxonomy): Eukaryota > Viridiplantae > Streptophyta > Magnoliopsida > Trochodendrales > Trochodendraceae > Tetracentron > Tetracentron sinense. The sequence continues at coordinate 930 of JABCRI010000531.1, forward strand.
TCAGAACAATATTTAAACAGATAAGGATCATCCTAGAAAAATCTACGTACCTCGGTCAAAAATTTCTTTTTATCTTGTTATTTCCAATGAATAGGAAGGTTACCTGTAACAAGATAGTTCACAATATCTGCAAACCAAGGTAATTGGGAGACAGCAAAAAGTTGCTCATCGGGAAACGTGTCTTTGATCGGCATTGTCTCCAAGGAATCAGAGAGCACAAGACGGGATAAATGATCAGCCACTACATTTTCTACTCCTTTTTTATCTTTAATTTCTAAGTCAAATTCCTGGAGTAGAAGGATCCACCTAAGGAGTCTTGGTTTAGCATCCTTCTTAGAAAGAAGGTACTTTAAAGCTGCATGGTCAGTGAATATAATAATTCGAGATCCAATCAAGTAAGATCGGAACTTGTCAAGTGCAAAGACTACGGCTAGGAGTTCTTTTTCGGTAGTAGAATAGTTCATCTGAGCACTGTTCAAGGTCCGACTTGCATAGTAAATGACACAAGGCTTCTTATCCTTGCGTTGCCCTAGCACGGCCCCAACCGCATAATCACTAGCATCACACATGATTTCAAATGGTAAACTCCAATCAGGTGGTTGCATTATAGGAGCAGAAGTCAACATGCCTTTCAGCTTTGCAAAAGCTTCCTGGCATGCCTTAGTCCACTCGAAGGAGTTTTCCTTTGATAGAAGGTTACACAATGGTCTAGATATTGCACTAAAGTCTTTAATAAACCTTTTGTAAAATCCTGCATGACCTAGAAAAGATCTAATGTCCTTAATGGTCTTTGGGGTGGGCAAATTGGCTATCAAATCAATTTTGGCTTTATCCACTTCGATTCCTTGGGAGGAGACAATGTGGCCAAGCACGATCCCTTTAGAGACCATAAAATGACACTTCTCCCAATTCAGAATGAGGTTTTTCTCCTCACATCTAACCAAAACATTCTTTAAATGAAACAGACAATCATCAAAAGAATCACCAAACACAGAAAAATCATCCATAAACACTTTAAGAAAACGCTCTACCATATCGCTAAATATACTCAACATGCATCTTTGGAATGTGGCAGGAGCATTACACAACCCAAATGGCAGCCTTCGATAAGCAAAAGTGCCGAATGGACATGTAAAAGTGGTCTTTTCTTGATCCTCAGGTGCAATTTCTATCTGATTATAACCGGAGTACCCATCTAGGAAACAATTAAATTTATGACCAGCTACTCTTTCTAAAATTTGGTCTATGAAGGGCAACGGGAAATGGTCTTTCCTAGTCACAGAGTTCAACTTCATATAGTCAATACACACTCGCCAACCAGTTGTGACTCTAGTTGGGATTAATTCATCATTAGCATTCTTGACTACAGTTATACCGGATTTCTTAAGTACCACCTGGGTAGGACTTACCCACTAACTATCAGAAATAGGGTATATGATCCCTACATCCAAAAGTTTTAGGACCTCTGCTCTAACCACATCTTTCATGTTGGGATTCAGCCTGCGCTGCATCTCTCTAGAGGGTTTAGCATTATCCTCCAAATATATCCTATGGGTACAAATTAAGGGACTGATTCCCTTAATATCAGCTATGGTCTACCCTATTGCACCTTTGTGTTCTCTAAGAACATCAATTAATTTTTCTTCCTGAGTCTCATTCAATTGTGAGGAGATGACCACTGGGAATGTCTCTGCTTGTCCCAAAAATGCATATTTGAGATCAGCTGGCAAAGGTTTCAACTCAAGCTTTGGTGTTTGGATACTTGAAGGGAGGGGCAGGGTATCGCGAGGTGGCAATTCCTCAAAACGTGATCTCCACTTGTTAGTATCCAACACCGGAACAGATTCCAACAAAGAGTTTACAGAATTAATTAAAATGTCCTCATCAAAATCATTAAAATGTGTCAAACAAGCTTCTAGAGGATCAGAAAAAGAAGATTGAAGAAATTGGTCTTGCACAAGAGTTTCAATCAAGTTTACTCCATGCACATCATCATCATCATCCCCCGGTTGTTTGCAGATATTAAAAATATTTAATTCCAAAGTCATGTTGCCAAATGAGAGTTTCATGACACCATTCCTACAATTGATCAAAGCATTGGAGGTTGCAAGAAATGGGCGGCCTAAAATAACAGGAATTTGAGTGCATGCATTCAACACAGGTTGTGTGTCCAAGACAATAAAATCAACAGGAAAGTAAAATTTGTCTACTTGGACCAACACATCCTCAACTACCCCTCTCGGTATTTTCACTGAACGGTCAGCAAGTTGGAGTGTTACCTTAGTGGGCTTTAGCTCACCAAGACCCAACTGCTCATACACCGAGTAGGGTAAGAGGTTAACACTAGCCCCAAGGTCAAGCAAAGCTTGCTCTATCCTGAAGTTCCCAATAATACAAGAAATTGTTGGGCATCCTGGATCTTTGTATTTGGGTGGGGTATTATGTTGAATGATTGCACTCACTTGTTCTGTTAAGAAAACTTTCTTTTGTACATTAAGTCTACGCTTGACTGTACATAAATCTTTTAAGAATTTGGCATATGATGGAATTTGTTTGATAGCGTCTAACAAGGGGATGTTGATCTTTACCTGTTTGAAGATTTCTAATATATCAGCATTATGAACTAACTTTTGAGGAGGTTGTAACCTTTGGGGAAAAGGAGCAGGTATCGGACATTGCAAAACCATATCAGATTTGGACTTAACAAGTTCATCATCACTCTTTGATTTTAAAGATTCCTCAGGTTTGTGAACCTTCTTTGGAATATCTTTATCAATTATTTTTCCATTTCGTAGAGTGGTGATGGACTTGATATGTTCCTCTTGGAAATCTGAAGAATTTAAATTACTTACCTCAAATTGACCTCTAGGATTTGGTTGAGGTTGAGCAGGAAATTTGCTCTTTTATTGAAAGCTCAACGAAGAGGTCAACTATTTGACAGAATTCTTCAGATCATTGATAGCTTGCATTGTCTGATTATTAATGTTTGTTTGACCTTGCATGAATTGTTGCAACGTCTCTTCAAGGGTCTTCTTATGTGGAGGCACATAAGGAGTATGAGTGAAAGGCCCTTGAGGAGAGTTGTTTGCAGTAGGACCATTTTTCCAACTAAAGTTGGGATGGTTCCTCCAACCAGGATTGTAAGTTTCCGAGTAGGGAGAAGAAAAAGGCCTTTTATAGGTGTTCATGACATTTGCTTGATCATGTAACACCTCTTGAAAAGCTGGGATTGTTGGACAATCCTGAGTTCGGTGTACATTAGTCTCGCATATGCCACAAACATCTTCCACTTTTTCAGTGGCCTTAATTGAGTTTACTTTCATAAGTTCTATGGCTTCTACTTTTCTGGTCAAACTGGCTATTTTGGCATTCACATCATTATTCTCTTCTTTCAGGAGGTACATACCTCCCTTAGTCATGGCATTAGGCTTGGTTTTATCAGACCTATCAGATCTATCAGTGTTATCCCAAGATTGGGCATTTTCAGCTAATTGGTCAAAATAATCCCAAGCCTCTTCGGGATCTTTATTTAAAAACTCACCATTGCACATCATCTCTACGAACTGACGCATTTGAGAAGTTAAACCTTCATAGAAAAAACTAACAGTGCGCCATGTCTCGTAGCCATGATGGGGGGAAGTCAACAATAATTCCTTGAAACGTTCCCAAATTGGAAAAAAGTTTCATTCTCCTTTTGGGAGAAATTCATGATGTTCCTCCCGAGAGTATTAGTCTTATGGGTAGGGAAGAATTTTTTTAGAAACTCCCTGGTCAGTTCTTGCCATGTGCCAATGGACCTTGGCTTTAGAGAATTTAGCCAATTTTTGGCCTTCTCTTTTAAAGAGAAAGGGAACAATTTTAACCTAACCACATCATCACTAACATTTTGATTGTGCAAGGTTGCACAAACCTCATCAAATTCTTTCAAGTGTAGGTAAGGACTTTCTGAATCTAAGCCATGGAACTTAGGAAGTAATTGAATCACTCCCGGTTTTAAGTCAAAAGTATTTGCATTAGTGGGAAAAACCATACAAGACGGAGAACTCGTCCTTGTTGGTTGCAAATATTCACGCAAGGTCAGCATTGGTGGATTATTATGAACTCCATTATCCCCCTGATCACTTTCATTGTCAGTCATAGTGTCTGATGAATAAGAATGATCAGAATCTTCGAACAAGTTAATAGACAAGTCTTCAATCTCAAAGTCTGTTCTCCTCAAGCGGCTTGTGTGATCTCGTTGCCACGTGATCATACAAATGAGAGAACTTAAAGGAAAAGTCGGGGATTCAAACAAGAATGCATGCACCTCCTATAAGTCTTCTGTACGAACAAGCTAGCTAAAGGGGGCGACAGACGAGGCACGTATACAGAGTATACGCCGAGCTTCCCCACTAGGTTGTAAGTTGACAGTAGATGCAAGATAAGTAGGAGAATAACGAGAGTGAATGAGTGAGTTTACCAGAAGTGAAGAAATTCCTGAACTTAGGCAAAGCAATGTCTGTTTCCAAGTAGGCAAGCAATAGATGTACCTGTTTAAAACAAGCAATATCAATCCGCTTAATTACCTACCGTGGGAGGGTGCACGGAATTCCAACCTTCCACCTATGTGATATAATCCATTCAAGCAAGTTAATTGATTTCCTACCGTGGGAGGGTGCACGGAATTCCAACCTTCCACTAAAAAAAATAAAAAAAATCAGACTCCCTTTTTTTTTTTTTTTTTCCAATCAAGTTAAAAAGCAAAAAAAATAGAAGTTAGAAGTTAAGAGTTAGAAGTTAGAAGCAAGAAGGTAAAAGTTAGCAGTTAGCAGTTAGCAGTTAGCAGTTAGAAGTTAGAGTTAGAAGCAAGAAAGTAAAAGTTAGCAGTTAGCAGTTAGCAGTTAGAAGTTAGGAGCAAGAAAGTAAAAGTTAGATGTCAGGTGCAGAAAGTAAAAGTTAAGAGTTAGAATTAGAGGGAATGAGGAATGAGAGAATTTCGTAACCCATGTTCTCGTCACACGTTGCAATCCCCGGCAACGGCGCCAAAAACTTGTTACAACTTAATTTAATCCAAATTAATGGACATAAAATCAAGAGTAAAAATAATATACTTGCAAGTGCACAAGTGACACAGTTGATGTATCTGGTGAGCACAGGGTCGAAGCCACAGGGATTGACTATTGTGCAACAAGAATTTAGGAAACGAAATCTAGAGAAAAAAGAGATTTAAAATCAGTTTTCCACTCAATGAGAATGGAGCAAAAATCACTGTTACTGTAAAGCAATGAAAAAGAGGTCTAAGGTTTCAGGAAAATCCACCTATCCTTCCTTATGCTTAGATTTGGATGAAAACACATCTAGAATTAAATAATAATTTAATCTAGATGGAAAATTATACGATAAAACCACTGACCATTAAATTCAATTGAATAATTAGAGAAATAAAAAATCACTTTGTATCCAACTCACAGGGGATCCAAGCATTCCATATATCATTCGATCATATGAAATCAAAGAACATATAGAGAGGAACAATTAACCAAACTAAGAAAATTATTCAATTAAAATAAATAATCAAACCATCCACATCATCCACATAAATTGAAAAAATGTTTCAAATCCCTAACCTTAGAAGGGTGTTTAGCCAACCATGTTTGGAGTTGTCATCCTCCTTAATGGTTTTCCAAACACTACAATAAAATAACTCCAAAAAAAACTAAAAGAAGAAGAGAGAAAATAGAATGAGAAAAGATCCGAGAGAGCCCCAAAAGTCTCTCACTTTAGGTTTATATAGACTAAAGGGAAGAAGAGAAGGGAAAGAAAAACAAAAGAGAAACTTCTAATTCCAAAATTCCAACCAAAATTGCACTTCCCTCCTCTTGATGACATTTTTTGACCCCTTAAACGTCCGAATTAGGGGATCTTTGTGAAATACAATTTTGTTCCCCTTTAAGTCTTCTTTCCAAAACATCAAATCTTGCCATAATCCGAATTTTGAGTCAAAAGTTATGTCCAAATTAGTAAGTACTGTCCAGATTAGGCGGGAATCCGGGAAATCCTCCTTCTTTGTTTGAGATTGGTTGCTAAATAATAGCACTCCTCTAGCCATCCACGAAATTTCTTGCCTTTCTTGTAGATTTAGTTGACCTCCATTAAGCTCCTTACTTGAATTTCAAAATCCACCCAAAATAAAGAGTTCTTGTGACCAAAATAGGCTTTCTCCTTTTTTCTGAAATAGAAACATCAATATAGCACACTTCTTCTTTCTAATTCAAGAGAATTCCACCATTTTTATGCCAAAATCATATTAATCCATATCTTCCTAAGATTCTCCAGCCATGTTGTAGAATCTTTCTATACTTGGTCTTGGGCTTTGACTTGAGACTTGGCTTCTTGGACTTTTGGCTTGGGCTTTGCACTTTGGGCTCTAACTCCTTTAGATCTTTGAGTTGAACATGGGCTATTTGAAACTTTGGACTTCTTGAATCCCGATAGTAATCTGGGGTTAGGATTCCTACAAAAAATAAATACACATAATAAGTCTCTCTTAAAAATATTTTGCATGCGGCCTTCAAAGACATGTATAAATACATGCAAATGTATCATGAAAATTAAGAGAAAGAGGACAACGCAATGGTGAGGAGAAAATACACCACTTTACGTGTAAAAATGAAGATATAAACCAAAGAAGTATGATAATGCTTATTTAAATGTAGATAATTAAGCAAAATTAAGCACTTATCACTATTCTAGTTGATCCCACGTGTTTGCTAACATTGCATCTACTCTTTAATTGATCCAATAAGAATACGTCTGTTATCCTTTTAAAAATTATTCTTTGTGGTAGGGGTAAGGAATCAGTCTGTCGTATGTTGTTGGAATGTGACCATGCTCGGTGCACTTGGCTGGGATCAAAGTTAGGTATTCAATCAGGTATGAGTTCGGTTGGAGATTTTGGAGAGTGGTGGTCCTCTTGGGTTGGTAGCTCTCTATCTAAAGAGAGTAAGAGTTGGATGCTTAACCTTATAGCATCCATTAGTTGGAGTATTCAGAAAGCTAGGAATAGTAGACTTCTCCAAGGGGTTTCCTTAGAACTTTTTCGCTCCATTCATCAAGCGGATAGTCTTGTTTTTGAATCATTGAGTGGTCTCAACATGAGAGTACAAAGTGACGAACTTTCTAGGCAGCCTTGCTCGCACCTCCCCTCTTTGGAAACCTCTTTCTTTCTCTTGGGTAATGTTCAATGTGGATGGCTCCTCGGTAGATGGGGGCAGGGAGGCAGACACTAGAGGTATTGCTTGTGATCATCGAGGGCATATTTTGGGAGGTTTTGCGCAAGCTCTTCGAGGGGGCTCTTCTCTGGTGGCTGAAGCACTTGTTGTTCACTACGCTTTTAACATTGCTATATCCTTGGGTTGGCGACATGTAGGGCTGTCAAAGGGCCGGGTAGGGGTAGGGCCGGGGTCAGCCCAATCCCTACTCTTCCCTATAAGAGTAGGGCCCTACCCCTTCAATGGCCGCGATTATTGGTCCCTAGCCCTGCCCTCAAGGGTCGGGGCCGGGCCAAAGGATCGGAGGAATGAGCGGGAATTTTTTTGTCATTTGAGATGACAATATTTTTTTTACACCGGGTTCAGGATCCTCAGTCTGTGGTAGGGCTATCAAAGGGTTGGGCAAATTTCACCCATGTCCTCCTCTCTCAATGGGTGAAATTTCTTTACAGCAACTACATTCCCCGTCAATGCTTTATAAACTCTTCCATGTTTGCCCAACCCGATGCAATATGTATCGTTGAAATCTTTTGTTGTTGTAATGATTTCACCATATACGTTTCTCCCATCATAACTCCATATCGTAGGACTAGATTGAAGAATACTTAAAAATGATGCATATTAGCAATGTGGTTTAGTTGAATTTTGATAATGAAAATAAAACTGGTAATGCTTCTAAGCTGTAAAGTTTAAGTACTAAAAGATCAAAGTTGAAGGATTCAGAGTAATTATAAATGAGTGAAAGAAAGAATGTTGCAATGCATGAAAAGCAAGAAAAACGGAGAATTGGTGGCGAAACATAAAATGAGGTGTGTATGGGAAATCCCTGAAAACTAAGAAAGATGTAAACATAAAAGATAAAGCTTAATGTCATTATTTGCAGCAACTGAGAATACCATTTTATTGATTCTGAACACGAAAAAAAACACACGCACATGTAGTTAGAACTACAGTCGTAATAGTGTAGACCTATCATGATTGTAGTTCAACAATGAGCAGCCGTCGAGGTCTCAGAGAGAGAGAGAGAGAGATAGAGCACAACAGTGAGCAGCCATCGAGGTCGATTACTCGAGTAAGAGGAACTAAGGAAGGTGGAAGGTTAGGGTTTCTGTAGACTAAGAGTGTATTTATAGATTAGGATAGTGCAAAATTACATATATAACCTTACTATTAAACCATTTGAAATGTTATATTTGTAATTTTGTAAATATATTATATATGCTTATTACAGTGTAGCAACTAGGAGAAAGGGCCGTGTTGGGGTGAGCACTTGCCCGACCCAATAGAAGAAGGGCTTTCAAAATTTGAATCCTGCCCGGCCCAAGGGCTGGTAAAAAGGCAAGGTTTGGGCAGGGTTTAACCGGCCAGGCAGGGTCAGGTACTCTCGGACCCGGGCTTGTTTGACACCCCTAGCGACATGTGATGGTGGCAATTGATGCCCAATCGCTTGTGGACTCCTTGCAGGATCTGCTAGTGCGGTGCATTGGGAAGTTGGGGTGAAAGACATTCAGGAGGTATTAGCGAAGGAAGAAACGTTTCGTATATTTCATGCTCCGAGATTTGCAAATTCGTAGGCTCGCCGCCTAGTTGCCTTTGGGTCTTCCTTGCTCAACATGAGTTGTTTTGATTTTGTTCCTCTTCTTCCTTGGCGGTGTAGAAGAATTCTTGTATAGAGAGGGGTGACCCGCTATTTTAGTTTGTTGTAGTACTTTCTGGATTTCTATTAAAAAAACAAAAGTTATAGGTTAAATGTTCACCTTTTTTTTGGTAAGAAGATAATTCTGGATGAGTAATTTAAATGTTCACCTTCACCCTTTCACATTATATTATTTAATTCTTCTAATTCTACTCTTTAATTGGAACTAATTATGTTGTAACATTTAAATTATTAAAAATATAAAGCTTAAGGTTCTCTTATTTTTTCTATCCTCATGCTCATTCTTTAATTACAATTTATTAAATTCTAACATCTACCGTTCTCACATTTTCTAACTCTTGGTTTACATTCTCCCTAATCTCATATAAATAGTATACAAATCCACAAAATACTTTTTATTCTCAAACATGTAAGGGATTGACATGTTTTATGCACATTAGTTAGTATGGTTCACCAAATAGTTTTTTTTTTTTTAAAAACATTGGAGCATCTAGAGTGAAAATCTTTAGAGGTTTCTTTTCACGGCTGATATTGGGAAGTACTTGAGTCTTGGAGCATTATGACACGAGTACATTTTTAGGCACTGTTTTGGATAATTCAACCTTATTCGAAGCTGTCAGGTTCTAGTTCTGACATTACTTACCCTTCGCCTCATGAGTCTCTATTTTATTTTATTTTTTCTTTATTGTCTATTTTTAATTTTCTCATCATATTATCCTATCCATTTTTTGTTTATACCTTGTGCATTTGCACGAGGTTTTTGCTAGTATACATATATTATCATTCAAATTTTTATTAGTTTTTTTTTAAAGAATGTAATATTTTTAATTAATAAATCTTAAGTTTGGTGTATAATTAAAACATTTATAGACATTTTCTTCGCCTATTTACGTGCTTATGAAATTTTACACAATTAATGGTGTGTAATTAAAAAAAAGTGTAATTTTGGTGTACATTGAGAAAAGTGGAATGGGCAGCTTCCAAGCTAACTACGTGATCTCATTGGTCCACGCCCTCCTTTTTAACACTTATTAACAGTGGTTTAGATTTACTCACCCCTAAGGTTCATCCATCCAACCTTAGTTCTTAGAAAAAATAAAATATTAATTATAATTTGATTAAGCTTAACATGGCTTAAAAGGAACACATGACACAATGGTCAGCTAAGAAGGGACCGTGAGACTCCTAAGAAAAATATTGGTGAACCCAAGTAAATTTAGGAAGGGAAAATGCTTAATGTACCCGTGTATCCATTATCCATGCCATAGTTACCAAGCATGAGTATAATATGACAATGATTCGTTTAAGAAATATATATGTTTTTTTGGCAAATACCGGGCAAAAGTACAAGAAAATAAAAAATAATTAATAATCATAAATAAATAAAATTATGATATTAACTAATACTAATAATTTAATACAAAATATATGTTTTATATGGTAAAAATACCTATATTGTATACGTTTAATATGTAATTCGTGTATTAAATATGTATTATACGGCAATACCCATATATAATAGATAACACGGTGAAAGTATGTTGATTTAAACGACGACCCCTCCTAAAAGTATTATTAGGGTACTATACGGGTATAATAGGGGTGTTTGGTTAAGATTCACTTATCCCTATGGTTAAGCAATCCAACCTTGTGTTTTTTAGAAATAAAAAACAAAAATATTAGCTTCAACTTATTACTACTAATGAAAGCCCGGGACGGAGAGGTCCACGTGGCAGTCCGGGAGCCTTTTTAGGGGATATGGAACCAAAGGATAAGGATAATAAAAAATCCACAATAGACAGTAACCGTATAGCAAGAATCCTACCAAATTCCAAAACGGTGCGTCTCTCCACCTTTCGTCTCTCCACTTCTCTCCACTTCGGCTTCCCTCATATGCTCGATAGTCTGCTTTAGGTCATTAATATTCCTTTATTCTCCTTTTATATCCTCCTTTCTTCATATTGGCAATAGTCATCACCCCAACAGACACCACTCTTTAGTCCATGGATAGGGGACTTTTGCCTAGGCTTCCACAACACGCTCACATCTGCTACCAATCGCCCCCCCCCCCCCCCCCCCCCCCCACAAACAAACGCGACTATACCGTCCCGAGAGTAATTTTAGGAGAACTTTTCCTTATAATAATATTGCTTCATTAAACGTAAATTGTGGTTTTTTAAGTTTCTCGGGTAGGGACGCAACTCCTCATGCTTGATTACGCTTGTTGGGAAAGGGTGGGACGCATGTAACCGTTAAGGATTTGCATTGCTCTCTCTCTCTCCCTCTCAGTTATGGTTCATTTAACCTTTCCACCCATTAAAAAAGTTATGCCTTTTGGAAACAGTATAAAGGCTTACACCGGTTTCTCTTCCCTTAATTCAGGCGTGGATTTCATCTTTACCCTTTATCTCCTACATAAATCCTACTACATATTGTCCTCATTATCCAGGTTTTCTCTGTCTTCACATATTTGTTTTTTCTCCCGGTAGTTGCACACCCTCTTACAATTTCATTGTACTTTTTCAAGGGTTCATGTGGATGACAGTCGTAGATCATCTTCCGAAGCACATATTTTTTTTGTTGGGTTCCGGTGATTGCACACACTCTTCTGCTTTACTTTTATCTTTTCAAGGGTTCCTGTGCATGGTAGCCGTATATCATATTTTGAAGGTTGCAATCCTTTATCTTTTATTACAATCCATCTACGTAGCGTCCTCATTATCCCGTTTCTCACTGCCTGCACAGATTTTTATTTGTTCTGACGATTGCGCAACCTCTTCATATTTCCTTTTATTTTTTCAAGGGTTCCTCTGCATGACAGCCGAAGATGTAAAATATTTATGCTTCGTCACCAGGTTCTGCAAATGAGGATCAAGCCATTGGGAAGGCTTATAGTCGTTACGGAAAGATCATTGATTCACCAGCCTATACTTGAGAGCCGCAGAGGGTCAATGGAATATGGTCGGTTCGATGTTTCACACTAAAATCCAACGGTACCTGTTCCAGTTATTTATCTTTCTTATTTTATGGCTATAGGGCGAACCAAGTTTTCATCTATTTGGGATTATAATGTGTGTCGGTGCTATGACAGTGCGGGCACTTAAGCCAGTGATTCAAGGGTTTTCTTTTCATCCTTCTGAATGGTAATGAATGTGCATGTATTTATTTCTCCGCATTTGAATTTGTTTTGATACTTATAAAGCAATATTGAAATGTGAGTGTTCACTATTTTACAAGGAGAACTATCTAAAAAAATATATAAGAGGAGGTTTGAGCGAGATGTGGGGAGTCCATTTTCTGTGCAGATGGACGGGTTTACTACTGCAGAAACCGAAGGGTCATATACACACCACATTTATCTTTCCCCCTCCTCTTGGAAATCATGTGTATGAACCCACTTGGTGATCTCTTTGAGGTGATTCATCTGATGAGTCCTGACTTATACCAACTGTGTTGTGTGACAGGTTGAATTCCTATACTTTGCAAGTACACTCTGTAATTATATAAAGATTTGTAAATATATAAAGATATGAGATACTACAGTAAATGACTTCATTTGTTCAGCTACGTGCAAAACATTAATGTTTAGCACAATTCCTTTGAAAGGTTTAGCATCACAATATGCATCATTATGATAATTTTTTTTAAATTTAAATTTTACATAGATAGTGGGGAGCAATAGACTTAAAATTGTCTCCTAAGAGATTCTCTGTTAAGCCCACTTTAATTCTTGAATAATATGGCTACATAAATGAATGACACCTGGAGACTGGAGTTGTTTTGTTTATGGACTTTGCTACTGAGACCCTCTTATGGCCAAGCCCTTAGAGCAGGATTTCAGGTAGGATACATTTCACATGGTGGGCTCCACCTGAAATCCTGCTCTCTTAGAGCATGGTCTCAGCCCTAAGAGTGTCTCAGAAGCTTTATCCTTTGTTTATTACCAAATGAGATATTTAAAAAGACAACCGGCGGAAGCTGGCTTTCCAAAGAACTCTCTTACTCACCTTAATCTTCATCTTAAAAAAACCATTACAAAAATGAACTATTTGGATTAAGCCAATCTAAAATTTTAATTGGGGGTGAATTATTGTGGTAGTTATTGTTATTTCCACTGTTTTTATTAGACAATGAAATCTCCATTCACCTCTAAAATCTATTAGAAATTGACCTGATTAATTGATTGCAACCATTCAAACTTCATAACATTGCTTTAGCTGCCAGTATACATGAGCTTTCTTATAAAATATATTGGACCGGATGGTCTACAATATCCCATTGGGCTTACAAAATTAAATTGGGTCAATATGTGGATCTGTTGGATGCTGGGATTACACAGATCACTTGTATGTATATGTTAGTTAATATACACCGTATTGATGACCCATTAAACGAGGACCTTAGATCATCCTATTGTCAATGATGAGGTTTCAACAGTACAAATAAAAGTTTCAGGTGAGCAACAGTTACAACTCCATGCATGGACACATTGGAGGAATTTGAACATATTTTATAACAATTATTAGTTATGCACTGGATCATTGGATATGATGTACGAATGACATACCAGAGATGTACGAAGGGCATATAAGAGATCAAGGGTGTTATATCTACTTAGTTTGTATGCTCAAAGTTGTTGCACCTTCAAAATTTTGATCCCAATGCATTTGTAACTTATTAACGAATAAATGAAACAACAAATACCTAAAATATTTTATTTTCATTTCTTCTTAACTCTATATCTTTCTGGTATTTTAAGTTAACAAATTTAAAATTAATATATTACTTAAAATTAAAATTTAATTTTTCTATCCTAATGTTCCTGTGCATCGCACGGGTCACTTACTAGTTTAAGCTTAATCGGGTTTTTTTTTTTGATATATAGCGTTAAGGAGAGTTAAAAGGGACACGAGGACACGGGGTAAGATAAGCAGCGGACCCAGGGGTCCGCCAATCAATGCTCATTAGGAAACGATTATTTTTGGTAATCTCTGCCTGCTTCAGTCCTCAGTCTCCACAGTCTGTTTTGAACAGAGAGCTACGGAAATGGAGAAAAACGGGAGAGAAGAGGAAAAAGAAGCAGAGCAAGTCGTGAATCCATGGGAGGTTTCGGCAAAAGACGGAGGAAAGATCGATTACGGCAAGCTTATCGACAAATTCGGTTGTCAAAGGCTTGATCAAACCCTAATTTCTCGCGTCCAACGCCTTACTTCTCGTGCTCCTCACGTTTTCCTTCGCCGAAGTGTCTTCTTCGCTCACAGGTTCCTTTTTTTTTTCTTTCGATTTGAATCTGTTCTTTAATTGTTTCTCTCTTGTTTGTTTGTTCTATCAATCGATTGATTGGCTGATTTTCTAATCAATTTTCTGTTTTTTTTGTGATTTTTTTCCAGGGATTTCAACGAGATTCTCGATTCTTATGAGAGAGGAGATAAATTCTATCTTTATACGGGCAGAGGACCGTCGTCTGAAGCTTTGCATTTGGGGCATCTCGTTCCCTTCATGTTCACCAAGTAAGCTTTCTCTGATGTGGTAAATTTTATTTGGGTTTTTTTTTAAATCTAATGTTGTTGGGATTTTCTAGATTTTTTTTTTTTTGATGAAATTGCAACTTGAAATGGGAATTCATTGTTTTTACTTGTACAGCAATTATTGCGGCAAGTTTAAATGGCATTTTTACGGATTGGTTGTCTGTGATTTTTTTTTTTTGAATGTTCCCTCCTGCTACTTATAATTGCGCCAGTAGAACTCTTTGAGTGTGTCTGGAAGAGTTCTTGACTCCTACGTTTGTCATGGTTCAGAGGAGTGGCCGCTTTCACAGCAAGTTTGGGTGTTCTGTTTGCAGGAGGGCGAGATAGTCAATCATCTATTAATTCATTGTAGTGTCTCCCACTTTATCTGATATTACATTGTGACTCTCGCCGTTCCATGGGTGCTTCCCTACTCAATTGTCAATATGTTTTGGCAGTGGTATCAGGCTCCGTTAGTTTTAGAAGTACACTGATGTGAAGGAGCACGACGCACGCGGTGGCTTGGACCCTTGGGGGAGAACTTAACATTAGGATCTTCCAAAACAATTCTGTTGGTATATAGATAGGATCCAATCCTTGGTGGCTATGTGGGTCTCCACTTTCTTTATCTTTAGAGGTATTAGGTGTGAAGACATTATTAGGAATTGGGTTGCAATAGCAGGTTCTGTGCCACCACATTTTGAGTCTTGTTGCTCTCCCTGTCCCTGTGGGGATGACTTCAGATTGAACTTTGATGGTATTTCTTTGGGCAACCCGGGCAAGGTAGTTTATGTTGGGATCATTAAAAGATACCAAGTCTAGAACAAAGATCACATTGTCTAGGGCCAGCACATTTATGACGACGTCTACTCATGCAGTTGTTAGCCTTCAGAAAATGCCTTATCTATGCTAGGATATATGGCTTGTTTCTGCTTTGCGTGGAGGGAGATTCGAGAGTGGCTACTAGGTGAGCTGGTGTTGAGGATGACAGTCTTTGGTGTTATTCTCAGATTATTCATGAATTTCGTTAGATGCTTTCCAAAGGAAATATCTCATTTTCATGTGTTCTCACTTCTCAGCGAACTCGTCTATAGACAATTTAGCCAAGGATGAGGTAGGAAGGGAGTTGGGTTCTCAACAAACTCGTCTTTAGATGATTTGGCCAAGGATGAGTAGGAAGGGACTTTTTGTGGTGTTTATTTGATTGGTAAATATCATATATTAAAACTAATAAGGAGGACAACACTGTTCAAGGTTCACAAAAAGTAAACCAAAAGGGAACATAAAGGGTAAAGAAGCAAACAACGATTAAAAACCCCACCATCCCATGACTACAAGGAAAATGTATCTCCCCAAGGGTTCCCCCATTCCCCGTAATGGAGCACCAAGATGAAACTAACATTTGTGCCCCCGCTTGGATCCGGGGAATGGTCAAGGATGCGTCGTTAAACACCCTCCTAGTCCTCTCCTTCCAAAGGGCCCGTGCTATCGCCCCATGAAGGAAATGCCAAACTACACTTGCTGGAGGTGGAAACGACATTGAGAGTCAGCATAATAAGAAGTTTTGAAAGAATTTGAGAAGATCCAAGAGATGCTAAGGTGAGAGAGGAAATAAGACCAAACCTCTCTCGCAACTGGACAAATCCTCTACTAATAGTCACATGAAACATCTATTGGCCAAACACCAATTTCTATAAATGAGGTGATCGCATGTTAAGATTTTATCTAAAACCGCTATCCACAAGAAAAAAAAGGATACCTTCGACGGTACCAGAGGATGCCACACAACCTGATGAGGGAATGAGAGATTAGGCTCAGATTGTAATGCTTGAATAAAGGATCTTAATGAGAACCGCCCCTTTGTTGTCCGGAACCACACCCGACTATCCCTGTCCAATGGTTCTATGGTAACTAACTGAAGTTGCACCAATAATCTCAAGAGGTCCTGAATCTCCCAATCGAGTAGGTTACGTCTTAGATTGGGGGTCCAAACAGCTGCCCCTTCTCTCCAATTTAAGTACTTCGCCACTGAAGCTTCCTTATTAGCCCTCCCCTACTTTATTTCCCTTTTTTATTTTGTTTTTCTTTTTAGCTTTGTAGTTTTTTTTGTCCAGTCATCTTGTTTTAGTTGTTCTTTGCTCTTTTTTTCTCTTTCAAATTGATTTTATATAATCATCTCATTACCGATAAAAAAAAGTGTCCTAGACTCCTAGTGAAGGGCGTGTTTGGATGCCTTTTAGATAAATCTGTGACAATGTGGTGGGTTTTTTTGTTTTCTTTTCTTTTTTTGAGGGCATTGTTATTGTTTTCTTTACTTTTTTTTTTTCCCTTCTGAAGGCATTGTTATATCCCAAGATAGAAACTACTTCACTCCTACAATAATGTGCTATTTGTGACCAATGTTGTTGGGAAGCAGCCGGACAGGAAGTTTTGTAGAGATCCATAGGTTTTAGATAGAGAGTTCAAATCACTAAATAGTCGTGTTTGCGACTCAGACCCTTCCATCTGCACGGTTCCATTGCTGGAATTCCAAGTACTGAAGGGTTACATTCATCAGGAAGGCTATTCTCAACTTCTAGAAGTATCTTCCTTCATGCGGCTAGCCAGTCCAAGCTGCAACAATCAGAGCAGCTACTAGTACAAATCCAGTATAAACACACTAATGAATGTTTTTTTTGTTGTTGTTGTTGTTGTATTCTTGATAAATCAAAAGAAAATATTAATGAGAAGAAATATGTACAGATTGTGATGTTTACAGAGAAGTGAACAAGAAAAAAAACCTGAACATAATGAAAACAAGAAATAAAACCTCACAAATTTCAAGTCCTTGCATTATACAAAAAGCCCATACTAGATTGAAGGTGCCTGCAAGCAAAAATTAAACCACGCCATCATCAAGATACAGGGATGACAAGCAAAAATGTTCATTTTCCTTTCTACTGGACACCAAAAGAGAAGCAAATTGAAGCTTTTCAACTAAATATTTTCTTTTGGGAAGGACTTGTTGTCCAATGCCCTTTTATTCATTTCCTTCCAAATACATCAACAAATAGTCTCGAGAGCATCTTCATTTTTCCATTTGGTGCATCTGGATTTTTCCATATTTTGCACAGCCTAACTAGACATTAGTTCCATAAAACTGAAGGGGAACACCCACCGAATACCAAGAAGAGCGAGATACTGGCTCCAAATCCACCTCCCATAGCTACAATGAATTAATAGGTGATCTATCGTCTCTTCCTCAGACAAGCACAAAGAACATCTATTAGGCATTCTCCACCCTCTATGTTTCAACTTTCAAGTAATCGATTATGAGAATCTTATGTTGTCTATAGGAAGAGAAAAATCTTAAGGTTCCACACAAGACGATGAAGAAAGGGAAGGCTGTGGCTCTCTGGGAAAGACTGGAGGAAATATTTCACTATGAAGTGGCCTTTGCTATCCATCCACTATAATGTGTAGTCCCTAGAATGGATATTGGGCTGAATATGATCAAGATGGGTCAGTAGTTGCACATAATCTTCCATTTCCCAATCATTTAGGTATCTTCTTACTGTGGTAGGCCACACCACTCTAATGAGTACTGTATCAAGAGTTCACCATATTGTTTCTATCCTACACAATTACGTGAGTTCTAATATTCCAATTTTGAACTATCAACGAATTCCTAGGGTTTTAGGTGGAATGGGGATTGTAATTCTTTCTACTTCTTGAGGTATAACGATAGACCGAGAGGCTCAACTAGAAGAAGGCAGATGAATGTTCCCAAAATCCTCTTAACATTAAATTCCCCCACCAAACGCCATCCCAAAACTTGATTTCATCTCTTCTTCCCAATTTGAACCTAATGCGTTTTCTAAACTCCTCTTTAAGATTGTTTTCGCATAGCATCATATGATTTTGGTTCGTGCCAGTCAAAAGTGTATAACATTGATTAAACAATTATTTGACTTTGGTCAAAGTTGACAAAAGTCCACCGAAGTTCATTCTTCTCTGCAGAAATCATATGGTCTTTGAGAAAGTGATAAGTAAACGAAAAAGAATAAAATTATTTTTAAGGAGAAGTGGAGAATGGGGAAAAATGAGATGAAAAGATTTGAGAATGGAGGAACTTACACGTGGAGAGATTCCAGCCCCCAAGATCGACCAACCAGGTTCTTCTCCCCCTTTCCTTCTTAGTTCAAATCCTATTGTAAGGGCCTTTAGTTCGTAGCAAAACATAATGCAGGAAGACATTTTGTATATCTTCAAAGAAACCTCAAATTACAATAGTATCCTTCTGGTTTGTTTTTATTCCACCTTTTGTTTGTATAACTAAAAGAATTATGTTCATAAGGGCTTTTTGGGAATACCAAACTTCTAAACTGGTATTACCATAAGAAATACTCTTAAAAACCCAAAATAATACATAACAATCATGAGATTTAATAATATAAAAACAGGAAATAATTTTATGTGGTATAATAATCTGTTATTGATTACCAATCTAGATTAAATTACTATTATCTGTTTGATAACATGCATCCTTTTTGTGTACCTTTTTATCATTGTTATTATTATATTATATAACTGTTCGTATTATTTTTATTATGTACATTAATCTGTATAATCACACAATAATCAATATAATTTTTCTTAATTGTTGCATAACGATCGTAATCTGTATAATCACATGCCTCTTCCCTTTCCATATATTCTGTATAATCCCATGCCTCATCCCTTTCCGTATAGCTATTATTAATATTTTATAACTATGATTATTATTATTATGTACAAAATCTGTATAATCTGTTATTATTATTGTTGCATAACTACCATTATCTGTATAATCGCATGCCTCATCCCTTTTTGTATAACAATTAGTAATATTGTACAACTATTATTATTGTTTACACTTTACAATAATAACTATCATAATCTGTAAATTATTATACATACCCTCAAGAGTTTTGAGTGTTATATTGTGATATTTCTCTTGTTTTAGATGTATTATTGTACAAAACACAGTTTCAGATTGCGCATGTCACTTGACATGATTCTTATATATGATACACTACATGCATTGTTTTTATGCAATGAGTTAGAGATGTTTAAATTGCGCATGTCACTTGACATGATTCTTACATATGATACACTACATGCATTGTTTTTATGCAATGAGTTAGAGATGTTTATTTATGTTAATTATTCATTTCCTAGAGATTTTAGTTTTCCAATGTTTCCTACATTTCCTTAGACTATCTTAAACTTCCCCGAAACATGTCAATTTCCTTGGCGTAAGTTTTAAACCTTCATATTATTTAAACTGACGCATTAGGTCATCTAGGTTGAAACATGGTCGGATCAAATCGCCCGGATCATTGGAGAGAGAGAGAGAGAGAGAGAGAGAGAGAGAGAGAGATAATATTGCAATTATCTTATTTAGATCTCAAGTTTTGGAACTCTTTTTATGCTCTTGTTTGAAAACCCCCCTCTTAATTACAAAATAAATACATTATTTAAGCTGACGCCATCAAGTCATATGGGATGGACCATGGTCACATCAAACTATCCGGATCATTGGAGATAGAGAGAGTTAAGTTCTAATATCGTAATTCTCTTATATAGAATTAGATCTAACTTTTTGCAACTATTTCCATGCTCATGGTTGAAAACCCTGACATCATAGAATCATTCGGGTTGAATCACGATCGACCAGTTGATCGGACAAGTCACCCTTTCTGCTTTGACCTCCTGATCAATTTCTTGGACATTGTTTATTACAAAGGAGAAATCTCACATTTTCTGATATGTAAGTGAAGTGATTATTCTGAGTTCAATTGGCATAGACCTTGGATTTGTTTTTTTTTTTTGTATATTGACTTTATAAATTATTTTTATTGAACTAAACCCATATAGAACCGGAGTAAATTATTTCCAATAGTGGAAGTTGCCTGTATCTCTTGGCCCATATTGATGTATGTAATTGTTGTCTTCTTTCTAGAATCAAATCTTACGTTTTTCATGTTTAGCTTGTGAGCTTTGCATAACATTGCTTGCAGATATTTGCAGGACGCCTTCAAGGTTCCTCTCGTTATACAACTTACTGATGACGAGAAGTGCATGTGGAAGAATCTCTCTGTGGAGGAGAGCCAGAGACTTGCCCGTGAGAATGCTAAAGACATCATTGCCTGTGGCTTTGACATTACCAAAACCTTCATTTTCTCAGATTTTGATTACGTTGGTGGGTAAGTAGATTGTTTGTTATATGGGAATGGACCGCACGGTCAGCTTGGAAGCTGACCACACGATCTCATTGTTCCACGCCCTCCTTTTTAACATCTACTAAAGTACTAATTGTGGTTAAGATTCACTCACCCCTAAGGTTCATCCATCCATGGTTGGTTTATAGAAAAAAAATAAAAAGAAATATAATCAAATTTAGTTAAGTTTAATCATAGTTGAAAAGTGGTTAAAAGAGACACGGGGACACTCCAATTAGCGAGGAAGGGGACCTTGCGGTCCCTCTTTCTCAGGACTCTTGATATATCTAACTTCAATTATACGGAATTAGTATTTCAATTCTTTAGTGGCCTAAGATTTTGTAATAGCAAGAGATAGACAGTAATACTTGTTTGTTATGCCTTTGAATTGTTAATTTTCTTTTGCTTAATGGCTTAAGGGTTGGTTCTTAATCTGTAGGTCATAAAGTGCACAAACTATTTGGTTCTTGATGACAGGTTTACTCATATATCCGAGCTGAAGAATCTTCATTATAACTCCTTTGAGGATGTAGGGAAGGAGTGGGTGCCAATAGTGTAGAGGGAAGAGGAGAAATTTTTCGAAATTAAGGGAGGGAGTTGGGGTTTCTTAGATTGGATTTGATGGAAACATTGTGTATTCATGGCCTGTACTGGTAATGGGTATAGTCTCCTATTTAGGGGTGACCATGATTCCGTTAAGACAGTTTTCTCCATGGATATTGAGGATTTTGGACCAAAATTCTGAATAAGTTAAGGGGAAGGAATGTTGCATTTTCATTTTGGACACTACTACAAAGATTTAAATAACGCTTTCAGTTTGCCTAATGGGTCTAACCGAAACCTTTACGTAATGGCGTAACGTAACGGTTTCGGGCTTTACAACTGGACCCTTATCTCCCCCACCATTTTGTTGATAAAAATTAAAAAGTATATAAAATTAAGGAAAAACGTTTACCTTTAATAAACAAATGCATATTATTCATGAAAATATTAATGTATCATGATGAACACATAATGAGATAAAATGTAAATGCATAACCTAAATCATCATAGATTCATTGATTTCATTTAAAATGCATGAATCTATGTTCTAAACTGCTAATATGTACTAACAAACAATGATTGAAAAAAGTTAAGAAATCTTGCCCCATAAAAAAAGCCCGTTAAACTGGTTTATTTAATTTAATTTTATTTATAATAACAAAAGTAAGTTGTGAATATTCAAATCGCTAATTCATAGCATAGATCTTGTTTATGATCAAAATAAATAAGATGGATTGGTTATATTTGGCAATCTCTGTGTTTGCTGATAGAGACGTACTAGTTGGGGAGTATTATGAGAAGAGAGGAGAGGGGGTGGTGTGGTGTCCAAAGATTAGAAGGGATTTGAACGATTGAGAGATTAGCAATGTGGCCTGCCTTTTTTTTTTAAATCGGTAAAGCAAATATATATATAACAAAGAAGGAACAATTTACAGTGGTGTAAACTAAGAGTGAACTACACAATAGTAAATAAGAAGAAAAAACCACACAAAAACTAAGCGGCTGTCGATCACATTAGGAGAGCCTCCCTCACATCTTGGGCCACCGAACTTGTGGAGCTCCAATCCACAATCGATTCCCGCACCCGGGCTCGGATCTGGAGGAGAGAAGAAGAAGAAGAGTTATCAAATACTCGACCGTTCTTCTCCCTCCAAACAACCCATGACATAGCATTAGACAAAAAAGTCCAGATGGTTTTCTTGGCACCCGCCCACGTCATCAAGCGCTATCCTGATAAGAAGCTCAAAAAGGAGAAGGGGAAGACCCACTCCACCCATTCGGGCCATGAACCAAGCCCAGAGCCCGAAAACAACCGGGGTAGTACAGGAACAAATGATTCATAGTCTCTTCCGCATTCAGACACAAGTAGCACCGATTAGCTAAACTCCACCCTCGCCTCTTCAACCGATCCATAATAAGAATTTTATTAAGAGCCGCGGACCAGAGGAAGAAAGATACCTTCGTGGGGACCTGGTTAGCCCACACAGTCATGTGAGGAAAAAAGCGCAAAGGAGCATGGTCAAAGGACTGCAAAAGTGATCTCACTGGAAAACGCCCGTTGTTGCTACAGGACCACATCCTACAATCGCTAATTTGGGATCTGGGGTAGGAGGAACTCAACCGAGCCAAAAGTCTCTGCATATCCTCAACTTCCCAATCATTCAAAGTCCTTCTAAATCTAGGACACCAGACAATGACACTACCCAAACGCTCGACACACTCAGCAATAGACGCCCCTTTGTTGATAGCCAGAAGGAAAAGAGACCCAAAATCGTCCTTAAGCCTTGACTGACCACTCCAAACATTGTACTAAAACTGGATGTCAACCCCATTACCCAACTTGAACCTGATGAACGGATCTAGGGATGCAGCAACCCCCATAATACCTTTCCAAAGACCCATCTCGTGGGGGCCTCTCACTCCCCTCGACACCCAAGAAGAAACAAGCCCATATTTAGCTACTACCACTTTCTGCCAAAGACTCTCTCTCTCCTTGCCAAACCCACTTACCCAAAAGAGCCCTATTCACAGCACTGTGCGGAGCAAGGTTGTGGCCCCCTGCATCGATCGACTTACAGATTTGAGCCCAATCAACTAAGTAGTATTTGTCACCCGCCTTGTGGAGCATCTCAGTTCTTCTTTCCCCTGTTCTGAGATTAGGGACTACCGAATATGGTCTAGATGCCACCATGGTTGTTTCTCAGTAAGATCATTATTAGAACCACTGGGTCATAGACCCGATGGGTCTTTTTCTCATAGCAATGTGTGAAAATCGGGTATTTCCTCTAAGGTATCTTTCTTCTTATGGATTACAACTTTGAATAAAATTCTAACATGTGATTACTTACAAAATATTGGATGGAGGATGGCTAATTGGTGCTTCCTGTGCCTCCAAGCGGAAGAGTAAGTGAATCATCTATGCATTGTCCTACTGTGTTTGGTATTTGGGGCACCTTCCTCTCCCGATTAGGGGTGAATTGGGTCATTCCCCTCTCCTCTTACAACTTCTTATCTTGTTGGTCCTTGGTAAGTGTGGATGGTGCTCGAGAAGCAATTTGGTCAGTTCTACTTGACGCCATATCGTGGATGATTTGGAAAGAGAGAAATCTCTGAGTATTCGAGGATTCTCCTTCTGTCTTTCACATATGTGATCGTATCCGCTGAGTGGCTTTGGCTTGGGCGGGATTACGCTATGCAGGGGAGGATCTTAGGGAGGAGTTGTTTTGACATCCTTGCTACCGCCACCGTTTAGGAAATCCTACTGTCTTTTGCTATTATAATTTGTTGAGTTTACATACCTGTAAACTTTCTTGTACTATTTCATATTCATGTTTCTTCTTTCTATTATATATATATCCAGGTCGTTTATTGATAAAAAAATTGAAATTTTCAAAAAAGTGAGATAAAATGAGTTTCTAAACTCATGATATGTAATATAACGTCAAACGTTTTATGAGGATCATAAGTAACGTAGTGTAATTCGTATTGGTTCGGGTATTACCGAAACTTTTACGTAATGGCCATTTTGTAATGGTTTCGGCGAGATTATTACCATGCATTATGGGCAAACGGAGACTGATATGATGTGTTTTCTGATTTTGGGTGTATAGGAAGATTATTGGGTCCTTGAGACTTTGAATGTTTAAGATCATATAGAGAACTTTCAGTTTAGGTGTTGACATCTGGTCCAACTGATTGCTTGGATGTGGAATGATGTGGCTGATTGAAAGAGTTAATCATTCTGTAATTGATTTCATCTTTTACCTTCGGCTAATAAGGATCTGTTAGTCAGCAGGGAAATTTAAAAGAAAAAGAAAAAGAAAGGAAAGAAGTTACTGTTGCTCATCTAGTTGTTAGGTTGTTTAGTTATAAGTTAGGCAGATCAGAACTTTGCATTTTCAATTTACACCAAATAGTGTCACTTTGTCTAGATTTTGTCTGGGATGCATCATCTACTATATGTATATGTACAGGCATCACACTCTGGATGATGTATCTGCATCATATATATATATATATATATATAAAATGTCTTGATTTGCGGGCAATCTGCTCTGATGTGTATTGTGAGGCAACACTGGCATTGAGCTCAACTTGTCTCATGTTTATGAGTGGAAAAAAAATCATCACTGAAACTTACAAGCTCCACAAGACACATGGCTTACTGCATCAGTTTTTAAGAGTTTCTTTAGATTAGATGTAGTTAGTTAATTAAGAAGGATTTTTGAAGTTTATAGGTCTGCTTCAAGGGTATGGCTCGAAATATTGGTATCGGATGCCATATTGGTATGTCCAAAACAGGATATGTATCAGCATATCGGATCGCGTCGGATGGATACGGCGGAAAAAATTAGGATACGCTAAGAAATGCTTCCATATACAAGGAAAAATTTGGATACCTTGCATAGAACATCATTTAACACAAATATAAGCTAGAAACAAACTAAATGAATGTCTCCAACTACATTTAACCATACATATGAGAATTATGAATTTATAAGTTAAAAAAGGCAAGCGTGCTGATAAACAGGTATGAAAATACAAACCATAGGTCCATAGTCACTTAGCAAAGTATAGGAAAGACAATCTAGATATTAGATGAAAATATTTTTTAAGCTAAAATATGACTTTTTTTGCCGGACTTTTGGGTTTTGTAATATTTTGATATAGTAGAATTTATGAAATTCTAATCTTTAAGAAATATCTTACCATTTGAAAGTTTAACCTGAACACTAAAAGGCGCTATAAAAGGCTTATTTTGTTCTTGAACTGGAAAGTTGACTTTTTGTTCTTTAAGAATTTGGATCTAAAATAAGTTTTATTGAATTCAAATGGGGTGTATAACCTTATTTACATATTAATATCTTAATTAAATGAAAGTAAAATTTTAAACCATATTTTATGTAAATAAGTAGTGTGTATCAGGTCTATGCTGTTGATCCTAGTATAATTGGAAGGACCTTTATCAGTTTATCGAGTGTGTCAGGCTCGTATCGGTCCGATACGGGAGATTTTTTTTCTAGTGTACCAGTATAGCGGGTAGCTCCAAACAGGATAACGTATCGGCTCATATCGGCCGATATGTACCAGAATTTTAAACCATGTACAAGGGTGAATTAGGGAGACCAAATTCGACTTTGGTTCACCACAATTTGTCAACTCTAGCAAATTAGCATTCAGGTTTGTTATCCAAACCAAGTGTGAGACTGTATTGTTATGCCTATATGTACATTTTACATTGCACTAATGTGCTTATGCGAAGAATTTTCTGTGCAGTGCCTTCTACAAGAACATGGTGAGAGTTTCAAAATGTGTCACATACAATAAGGTGATTGTGAAAATGCTTGGGGACTTTCTGATTTTCCCCCTCTTTCTTTTAGTAAATGCACCATACACATACACCTTAATTTAGATTGGTTATACTCAAAAGCAAGGCATAGCTGAAATTATTCAACTGATGCAATGCAGGTTGTGGGAATATTTGGTTTCACTGGTGAAGATCATATTGGGAAAATTAGTTTTCCACCTGTGCAGGTATGGTTGCACTAGTCCCTCATCAGAGCAATTGTACCTAAGGGAAGGCTTGTGGTCTTGTGTTGTTGACGAGCTTACATCTTCCTAATTCATGTTTAGTACTAGGGATAGTTCAGATTTTTCCTATTTCTTTATTGACATGCGGTAGTTACTTGAACTGACTTTATTTTTATCAACGTTACCTCACAACTTGTTATTTAGCATGGACAAGGGGAAACTAAGTCTTTCCTAGATTTCATTAGTGCTCAACAATGTTTCGTATTAGTTACCATTGTCGTTACCGGCCTACTAGCCTAGGCGATTGCCCACCCAGCAGTACATTTGCTTAAGTCCTCCCCCCTCTAAAGTCCCAAAAACTCCCCTAAAGCCCTCTAAATCCCACTCTAAAGGTCTCTAGGCTTATTTAGTTGGTCTTTGGGTCCTCCTCAACCCCCCTATAGCCTGTAAAGCCCACTCTAAAGGCTTCTAGGGAAAGCTTGATCAGAGGAGGAGGAGGAGATTATCTTATTTTTTTTAAAATCGGTAAATTAGAAATACAAAAGAAAGAAGGGGTCATGAGATAGTGAACCAGGACAAAATCCTGGAACTAAAAGAAAAAAAACATATCTCCACCAATATATGAGGAGGACAATAGTAAAAAAAGCGATGAATTGTCGTCCTCATTTGACACTCCTAATAGAACACCAAGCAATAAGTAACTAACGAGTCCTTGGGTTAATCAGGTTCCCACGAAGGTATCCTTCTTCTTTTGGTCTGCAGTACTAAATAAGATTCTCACTACGGATCAATTAAAGAGGAGAGGGTGGAGCTTTGCTAATCGTTGTTATATGTGCTTGAATGAGGAAGAAAGTGTGAACCATTTGTTCCTGCACTGCCCGGTAGTCTCTGAGCTATGAGATTTTTTGTTGGCTCGGTTGGGCGTGGAGTGGGTTTTCCCATTCTCTATTCTGAGCTTCTTATCTGGTTGGGGTTCGACAACTTTGGTGGGTGTTAAGAAAACAATCTAAACTTTTTTACCTAGTGCGATAGCATGGGCTATCTGAAAAGAGAGGAATGGTCGCTTATTTGACAACTCATCCTCCTCATTTCATCATATCTTGTCACGAGTGCGGTAGTCGATTGTGGATTGAAGTTCCTCTCTTCATTTGGATCAAGAAGTGGGGGATACCCTTCATCCCTGAGAAGTTAGTTGGTGGCTCAAGTGCGCCTTTGTATTGATATCCCTCTCTTCCTTTAGCTTTGTTATTATTTGTGTCTCTTGTTATTAGTTTACATCTCTGTAAATAGTTGGTCTCTCTTTTATTTGATTTGCCGATAAAAAAAAAAACCCGTTCTGAAGAGCAAGATTTGGAAGGAGAAGAAATTAGATATGTTTCCTTGAAATTCAAGCTGGTGGCGTCAGATTTCGGCAAGGATTTCACCATATCCTATGACATGTACGTTATTTCTCAAAGGAGATTGGAAGAGAAAGCCCTTCGTTGTTCTCTATATATTGCCAAAGATTCTGATCAAGAATTGTGCTTGTTCGACACATGGCTTGAAAGGAGCAATTGGGATTCGTTCATGTAGCTGACAAGTGATGTTGTGTGAATGTGATTTGAGTGCTTTGGAGTTTGGGCCTCAGTTGGTTCGACTTATTTCAAAATTTCCCACACTACCCTTGTCATAATATTTAAATTACTATTCTTGAGTGGTGTTCAATACGGTAGATCGGTGAGTTTAGGAAGCTTGGTGCGCTGAACATATTTCTTGTCAAGGCAATTCGAGATGCCTCTAGTTCAGCCTAGTAGAGATATCGGTATTTTTGCATGTTTGTTTGTTTTTTTGTTCTCCCTAGTTTATGTGCTTGTAAACTTTGTTTTGTTGGTTCCTATTGTTCTACACTTCTACTGTAGCTTCATTATATTTATGATATGGCATGAGATTTACTTATATAAAAAAGAATTTAAATTACCATTTTGGGATGGAACCGTGTATTAGATTTACAAGCAAACTGTATATATATTCTCAGCATTCTCCTATCTGCACCGTTCAATCACATGCGTTGTAAGGATCTTTGGGCCCCCCATAGATTAAATCCGTACTTCCATACATGTTTAAGCTATGGAACCCACATTTCTGATTTTTACATATTAAGAGAACGGCTAGAACGGTGTGATGAATGGTGAAAGGATTTAATTTGTATGAGAGTTACACATGAGTCAAATCGGGTGCCTGTGGGCATAAATTGGCGATAAAGCACATGAGACCCATGGCTTTGGTTCTTAAGGTATAGATCAACTTTTGTGAGAATTCCATGTGGGGCCCAAGACAATCATTTAACGATGTTGGCATGTCGGGGTCTCTTCTATTTTCGTTTACTTCCATGGATGGAATGTTCATTAGGCGACCGCTTCATTCGCCCAAGGGATCCTCCGCCTTGGCTTGCCTTGGCGGTTTGACAACACTATCAGTTACATGCGCCCATCTTAGGCAAACATAACCGTAAAATTACTGAGCAAAACAAAATATAGTTATATCCATGGTTTTAAAAAACGCCGAAACCGTTACGTAACGCTCGTTATGTAACGGTTTCGGTGAACACTGTTACCGTTACGCTACACCCATTTTCCCTTACAAATACCGTAATGTTTTCGACATATTTTTTCACTAAAAAATATAATTTTTTTCACTAAAAAATATCATTTTCGACACAATCTGGACTTATTAGGCCCAGACTGCAGACGCACTTCGTGCGTCGCTTCATCCCCCTACCACCCTCCTGAGCAATCTGTTGAAGGTAAAATGATATTTTTTAGCAAAAAAAACTCTTTAGAATCTTGTTACTTTTTCCTTACATATTTATTTTTATTTATTTTTTCTATTTATTGTGATTTTTTTAAGCAAAAAAAAAAAAAAAACCCGTAAAGGCCGAAACCGTTACATAACAGCGTTACATAACGGTTTCGGCTGTGTCCGTTACGGTGTCCAAAACCCTTTTTTTGAACCTTGGTTATATCTAGGGATCCACTGCATATAATTTAAAGCTGTAACCCAACCCAACTGAGTGAGTTGGGAAGTGGAATAATTCTCTTAATTTGTTCTTTCTCATTGTTTTCTTTTCATATGCTTTCTATTCATGTTGATGTTTGGTGTGGCATTTATTTTGATTTGGAACATCTGTTGCCTGCAGGCTGTTCCATCCTTCCCCAGCTCATTTCCACACCTCTTTTCTGGTAAAGATGATCTCCGTTGCTTGATTCCATGTGCAATTGACCAGGTTATTTTCTCATTTCTGACTGTTATAGCTTTCCATTCATTTTAAACATCCTATTGAAATATAGTATTGGTGGAAAAAGAAAATCTTTAACCTTTCTGCTGAATGGTTAAAATTTATATGAGCAGAATGAACGTTATGCTTGTTATTTTAAAAGTTTGAACCTCTTATAAGAGTTATCTTCCATTTGAATTTGTGAATTTGATTTAATCATCTTTTGAATTATAGAATTTAAAATGTGTGATAATTGTTGAAGTTAAAATAATCTTTCGTCCCTTATTTCACTACTAAAGTCAAGACTGCTAGATTTTATTTACAAACATCTGTTTTTCTGCTCATTCATTTTGATAATTATTTGGTTCCAAGAAAGCTGCACTCAATGTTTTCAGTATGTGCTCATGACACATTAGTACATTACCTAATTTTTTCAATCCAAAAGTTCCACTAGCTACTGAATTTTGGTTCTGGCTAAAGTTGCATGCCTTTCGTATGTGTTCATAGTATCACACATTATCTATTTTATTTTTTAATTAAAAAATTCCTCCAGCCCCTAGCCACTAACTTGTGTTCCAGTTCAAATTTTTTCTTTTTGTATGGGATATCAAAATTAACTATCAGTGTAAACATAAAGATGGTGTACTAGTTGCAAACCTGTACTTGTGATGCATGTGCAACAATGTTCATGTGGTGTAGATAATGGTGCGTTTCATCCAAGGGGTCTTGGAATCCAATAATTAGTTCAGATGGGATCATCAACTGCAGTCATTTTCTTTGACAGCCACGGCTCACAAGTGAATGCTTGTGGAAAAAAATTGTTGACAGGATGGATGGTTATGATTGCATGTCTAGGTTGATTTTTGTGCATTCTTCAGTTCCTTCTAGACCCCCCAAATAGTGGTTCCCATTGCCTTTCATGTGAATCACATGCATTGTTTATTTGTATCCTGTTGGTAGACTGTCACTAAGAGTTTCTTAGATTTCTTTAATTAAGACGAACTGTTCTTTTCAGTCTTATAATCCTTTTATCACCAAGGTACCATAATATTTTATGTCAACAAACTAATTTCATTTTTGGTTATTTGCCCTGACTGTACTTCATTTTTTTTCCTGATTTATTCAGGACCCTTATTTCAGAATGACAAGAGATGTTGCTCCTAGGATAGGATATCAGAAACCTGCGTTGATTGAATCGTTGTTCTTCCCTGCCCTTCAGGTGTTTCGATTTGGCCTTTTCCCATTTGGTTGTGTTCTAATGCTAAGTAAGATGAACTATATTGTTGGAATTATTCTTATTTTATGCAGCTGAATTTGGTGTCCACACTTTTCCTGATCAATACCATGGTTCTTTATCAATTCGACCCTCCTTTTTTAATTACAGCTGTTAATCTTGTTTCGCGAAAACAAGTACTTGGTTTCATACTTCAAAATTACTTGCGAAGAGCCTAATGTATGAAACCTCTTGCAAGCAGAATGCTTGTGCTATTTAATTTTTTACCTCATCATCATTCAAGCCTTGTCCCAAAAATCGAAGATCAAATTTCATGTGAAGATATGGTAATAGTTTTACACTGGCTACCTACTTGATATAAATCTCATTTATCAGGGTTTAGAACGGGGCAGTGTAACACCATAAAGCTTAATACTGGCGGAATTGGTTTTAACTTTTTAAGCATGTGAAAATTTAAGTCTGGAGTTAAGAGTATGCTTCTGAAATTATTTGGGAGAAATGTTATGCAGCCCCAAATAAAAGGACTGTTTGATTGTATTTCAAGTTCATAGCACTACATTTTGCAACAACTTGAGCTAGTCTGAAGAATATTTTGAATCTGATGATCATCATGGTTTACCAGAAATCAAACGTTTTGGTGTTTGATTGAATTTCAAAAAAGAAAGAAAGAAGAG
Organism: Tetracentron sinense; assembly: GCA_015143295.1. Lineage (NCBI taxonomy): Eukaryota > Viridiplantae > Streptophyta > Magnoliopsida > Trochodendrales > Trochodendraceae > Tetracentron > Tetracentron sinense. The sequence continues at coordinate 32,321 of JABCRI010000531.1, forward strand.
ATTATACTCTTTTATAGGGCTGGTTAACGAACAGCTGGAACTCAGCTCATTAAAAACTTGTTCATGTTCGCTTATTTAATAATCAAGCAAAGCTTGAGCTTGATTTTTAAGCTCAATTACTTAACGAGCAGTGCTTGTACATACATGTGCTTGATTCATTTCAATTCACACATATTTATTGACTTTACTAAGTTTATAGCATTTAATCAATTCTGCTTATAATTTTTTTTACTCTTGCCAAGAATAGATGTGCAGTTAATTTTTTTTCCAGTTCTGTTCTCTATATTACTTGTTATGTTTCATCATGATTGTTTAGCAGGAGGAGGAAAAAGGGATTAAATGATTTCTCTTTCAAGAAAAGGGTGTCAAAAAAAGGATCGTGTATGACAATGTGAAGAATTTATATATTATATTTATTATTTAGCCTTTTAATTAATTTTTTTAGTCAAAGATGTGTTTTAAACCTTTAGCTAGCATTTTGAATATTTAGAAAGAAAAACAATGTTCATAGCAGTACAAAGATTGTTTCCTTCTGCAATTTCCATTTAACTATGTGTTTACTTCTTAAATATGGCATATAAATGCCACCAACTTCAAGGTTTCATTTTTATGTCCCTTCATTATGCTGTGTAAGTGATTTGTATCCTTTTCACACATCATAGCCTGTTTCTTTTTCTAATCTGGATACTTGCAGGGGGAGACGGGAAAAATGTCTGCCAGTGATCCAAATTCTGCAATATATGTGACTGATTCTGCAAAAGACATAAAAAACAAGGTCTGACTTTGAAATTCTTCATAGATGATTCACCACATACAGAGAATACATGATAATTGTATAACAATCTGGCTTTGACTAAATTATAATTTTCTTTTTAAACGGTAATCATGGACAGAGGTTGGTAACTTATTCAATTTCTTTCTTTCTTTCTTTCTCTCTTTAATTTTTATTTTTAAAGCAGTAATTGGTTGTGTAAGAGCACTATTCGTTGGAGAGAAAAAAAGAGATGATTTTTTATAAAGCACAAATGGTTCAGTTATAATCTCAACTTAGTCTAGTAAAGGATGTATATGTACATATTATGCATGTATTATGTGTGTGTGTGTGTATACTCATATTATATGTGATTTATTTTATTTACAACACAGATATACCATTCATATGATTATGATCACACTATTCCATGTGGGATACTTCGGATGCATGAGAATATTCTTCTTTGCCTCTCTGCCGTGCATGCGGTGCACATCTAAGGCCCTTAGTGCCCACCATCAGATTGTTAGTACCAAGAAGTTATTCAGAACCAAACATTGACCCAATTAAACGTAATTAACCATCTTAAGGGCCTCAGTGCCCACCATCAGATTGTTAGTACCAAGAAGTTATTCAGAACCAAACATTGACCCAATTAAACAAAATTAAGCATCTGATTTTTCGTTTTCATCTTTTTTTTTTTTGTTTTTCAATAACTTATTCCAGACTACCTGAAATGGTTGAATTGGCTAGCTGATTAGGATCATCTGGTCGGGTACATTTTAGCATAGTTGCATGGAAGCTACGAACAAGGTGGGAAGCTCGTTTCGTAGACTCGCTTCCTCGGACAGACTTGCTTCTTAGGAAACTCGCTTCCATCACGTCTCATTTAGTAGTAAAAGGGAGTTGTATGTGTGAAGTGATGGGGTAGACCACAATTATAGTTTAGGGTGTAGACTCTAAGCAAGTATCGCCGGTTTGGCACCTAAGGCACCTACTTTTCCACAAAAATCTCATGTAAGATAAAATCAAAGGTATAGCTACCTATAATAGCATAATGGGAATGAGGAGTCTATCTCATTTCTTGCTTCCCCTTTCCTAAGATTTTTTTTGAGTCTCGCTTCCCGCTTTCGCTTTGCTTCTTGTTTTCGATACTTGCTTTGGCAACTATGCAAATTAGGCTCATAATATGGTTGATTCGTGGAAGCATTTCAGTAGAAGCGATGATGCCTTCTAGACATCCTACTTTTTCCTCGAATAATTCTAATCTTTATATTGATGAGACTGAAAAGAAAAAAGAATTGCAACTAGAAAAAAAGCATCCAACCTTACAGGTAAATTACAAAAGAAGGATTCTAAATCATTGATGGGGAATGGAGAATTATTCTATGGGTTCCCTGTTAGAAAATTGACATTATTGAGAACAAATAAAATATTAAGACAAAGGATACTTTTAGGCGGTGTCTTGGCATGAGGCCCAGATTGCCTGTCGTCTGGCTGGGGTGGAAGATAGGGTAGACTTTTAGGTGGGGGCAGAATATGATAAGCTTTGGGATTCAAGACAGCAAGAAGCTAAAGAGGTGTTGGACGGTCAGAATGTCCTAAGGAGGGGTGGTTTACAAATATCAGAGGTGGATGGGTTCCAGCATGAGCAAACAGATTTCAGTTCTGGGGGTGTGTCCGAAGCGGAAAGGATTGTCACTGTAGTGCCAGTTCAACTGTCGCTGTAGTCCTAAAGCTACTGAAGAGGTGACTGACTTGGTATTAAACATAATTGAAGAGTGGAGAATTTTTGGGGGTTTCTTATGCAGGTCATAAGGAGGTGAGAGCCCTTTTTGGGATTGAAGAAAGTAATAAAAGAGTAAGGGAAGATTGGTTGACCTGTAATAATAAGGAAGATAGAAGATTTTAGTGAATGAATTGAAGAAGCTAGAGTTGAACATAAACTATGATTGTAGAGTACTAGGGGATAAGGTTGGAAGCCGTAGGAGATTAATGGTGGTTAACAGAAGTTCTTAATGTATTGAAAATCAGATCATGGAACATGAGAGGGATGAAGTGCAAGTCTAGAAAATCAATTATCAAGGATATGATCAGAAAGAGCAAGCCGGACATCGTTTGCCTCCAAGAAACAGAATTATCTATGGTGGAGATGGAAATAATCAAGGTCTTGTGGGGTAATTCAACTTTCGGGTGGGGATTCTTTCTGTTGTTGGGGCCTTTGGGGAGATCTTTGTGATATGGAATAAAGGCTTGATGGTGTGCTAGATCGGTTTGTTGGAAATTGTCGGTGTCTATCAAATGTCGTGATATTGAAGAATGAAGACATTGGATTATGTTGGTAGATAATTGGAATCTCCCACGGTTTTTGGGGGGAGATTTCAATACCATTATATTTTCTTACAATAAGACGAATGACAGTAAAAGCATGGAAATAAAAATTGCCGAAACAGATACGTATTGCTTGATTCATATCAGTTTCGGCAGATACCTATACGAAACATTGGCCGAAACAAAAAAATATTGCATAATGAATAACAATGGGCGTTTTTAGTAAAAATGACAACCATTTATATTAAAAGCGATAATATATATGAACAATGTGTGTAGTTTTTAGTATATAGGACCACAAAATAGTATTTTTTTAATAACTATCATTTTCAGTATAAACTACTAGTTTATACTAAAAATCAACCTTGTAATGGTTTTTTTACTAAAACCGACCTTTAATAGGATTTGAAAAAAATGCCGTTTTTACTATAATTGACTGCCATTTATAGTAAAAACTACCAACGGAAATAAATAAAAAATAAAAATTTATGGACAATAACTACTGCTATGTAACCGTTTCGACAAGATCCGTTATGCACGTCGAAACCGTTGTTTTAGTCCTTGGGTAAAATCACAAGGAAGATGCAAGAGTTAGGAGATTTTGATGATAGAAATGGCTTGGTGTTGACTCTCCATTAAATGGTGCTATGTATACCTGGTTTAACTTTCAAAGTCATCCCCCGATGAGAAGATTGGATAGATTCACTTTCTCCTAACTTCGGAATCTCAGCATCCTTTCTCTATTGAGGAAGTGCTTCCTAGGACCATAGTAACAAAGTCGGGGTTTGGAAATAATTCGACGGGTCAAGTACAGAAAAATTTGGCAAAATTGGACAAAGTCAGGGAAACTTTGGGAAAATAAAAAGTAGTTATTTTAAGATTAGAAACATGGTGTTCAGCAATACATCTAACAATTTAATTAAATTATATACAAAATGAATAGTTGTTTATCACTTCATCAGCAGTAATAAATTCATTACATCATTTTAAGATCCAATTCCATCAAAGCATCAACATTCATTAAAATATCAACTCTTAAGTTAAAAAAAAAGTGACATTGGTTATACTCTCTAATTTCACTAGCAAAAGTATAGCAATGTACAAATTACAAAAACAAAATCTCTCATGAGTCATGACACATGAGGATTCGTTAACCGCTTCAAATGTAGCGTCATTAGTCATCATCAAGCTCATCAATATTAACATCTTCTACATTTTCTGATTATTCACTTGAAGAGGAAGCATCATCTTCAGGGTCATGATCCCCTGCCAAAATATTCTCTATAGGGAATGCCAAAATATTCTCTATATTAACTTGTTTTAAATCCTTACTTGGTTGTGCTTCTAGAAGGAATTCAATCCCTTTGCCAAAGACGGAAATATCCTGTTGGTGGTAAAGTTTCAGTTCCCTGCTAAACTTTTTTTCCTTCTTCTAAAACCAGGATCATTTTATAAATTACCTTCTCGATACATCCCTTTCCATCCTCAATAGTTTAGTATAACCAACAGAAGGTTAAGATAGACAGCAATTGCATGCAGGGGACTGTGCAAGGTCATGTCCATCTTTCATCTATGATATTTCAAAAAGGCATATACTTCCCAACATTGCCTTTAGACACTACTTTGATTGCTTCTTTTGCCCTATCCATTCCTTCATATATATCCCATAGTAGACCCATCATCGTCTACCATTCTTAACACCTTAACTAGAGGCTCAACTGTCTGAATAATCTCTATACCCCTCTCCCATAACATATTTTCATGTATTATATTTGCCATTTCTATTTCTTACTCTGCCTTGGAATTGAGGAAGAGCTTTCCATTCAGGTGAAGCATTCATAAATCTCAAAGCTTGATCTTCTTTGAAAATAGACTACAAACATAGAAATTGTGTTGCAAATCTAGTTGCTCCCGGTTTTTTTAATTCTCTTTTCTGCCTGTGCAACATCCAACACATGCTGAAATTAGTTAAAAAACTTCACCAAAAATATTGCATGCTCCAAAATTGGCTTCACTTGAGGAAGCTAATCAATATCTTCTAGAATCAATCCACTTGAAAATGTTTAGATATCTGTCTTCAATAAAAATCCATGCTGCACAGCCTGCACTATAATTGAAAGCATTATCTAAAATAAACTAGACGACATTTTCTGGTCCAATTTCTTCCTAATAAACGATACAAATCGCCCATTCCATATCAATATAAATATCGTACAAGGGGCTACTGAAACCTATACGTATCACCCGTTTCGTATCGGTTGCAATTTTTTATTTCCATGCTAAATATATATGGAACCAGCCGAGCCAAACTGCCTATTGTTCGTGTTCGGTTCAACTAATAAACGAGCTCAGCCCTTTGACCCGGCTTGGCTTGAGGAGTTAAAACACCCTGCTCAAGCTTGGTTTGTTTCAAGTTGAGCCGAGCCGGCTCATTGACAGCCCTTGATGTTCCAATGTAGTCAAAATGTTCAGCCTAGGTGATAGGGGTTTCTCTAGGCGAGGCGATGTCTAGCCGACTAAAATTTACATTTTATGTTTAAATTATATAAGATTTAGTGAGTAGGCGCCTAGATCATTGTCTAGGCAATACCACAATAGGGGTCTTGGGCTCTTGGCTAGGCAAGGCCGTGGCCTAAGCGTTGCCTAGGCAACATTTTGACTACACTGCTGTGTACATTGTACAGTGGATGAAGAGACAGTCAATCATTTGCTTGTTAACTGCAGTTTCACTAGGAAGATCTGGAATGTTTTTCTTAATCTTATGGCCATGGCCTGTCTTCCCCATTAGCCGCTTTAACTGTCTATAGGGTTGGTATTCACATGCGTTAAAACTTAGAAGATAGAAACCTAGAAACCTCAATATCTATTGCATCATCCTGAATGGTATATGCTGGTTCATTTGGAAGGAGCACAATCATCGTGAAGGATTCTCAATGACTGGAAACTAGGATGCTTTCCTGAACTAAGAACCTTATAGTATTTGGTGCTCTCAGTTTTGAGAGAATTTATGGGTATGAGAAGAGACGATTTTTGGTCTTATTTTGGTTCTATGCTCTGGTTTGTGTTGTTTTTCTTTGTAGATTTTCTGTTTTTCTGTTTTTGGGGCTGGCTTCATCATATAGTGTCTTTTGTACATTCTTTCCTCTTATTAATAATAATTTCCACTGATTGGAAAAATGAATAAAATTTTAAGGCCTTAAACCACCATCATTGTCCAATCCCTATCCCAACTATTTGGGGTTGGTTGCACAAATACTGTCCGCCATATGCTCTATCTAGAGTCATTCTGAAATTGTAAATCAGGATCCATGACGAGATTTGACAAAAGTTTTATGTTGGCTGCAACCTGACACTGACCTGCCATACATTTTTTTTTCAGTTTTTGTCCGACGGTTTTATGAGAAAACTGCTCGTTCTTACACAATCAAACACGTAAAAAAAAAAAACCTTTTATGGGGATTCCATTTTCTTTACATTAAAACTGAGCATAAAAGAAAGAACAATAGAAGATTCATACGCAGTTCGAACCATATAGATGAGACTGGTGCACCAAGCAGTTATGACTTCTTTCTTCCTTTGACGAATCGATGTCTTCTACAAACCAACCCACGAGTTTCGACTTTGGAGCTTCATCTCCTTGTTACCTATAGATAATGGCACCAATGTTTGATGTATTTAAGAAGATAAACTTACTGTTTTATCCTTGATTATGTATTTTATTTACACATGCTGTGCAATTAAATAGTAATTCATGCCTTGATTCATTTTTCTTTTTCCTTAAACACATTTTGGAAGGGTCACTCTTTTGGATTAGATATGCATATGTACTGTCTTTCTAAACACGTTTACTATCTTTATAGAAAACATTAAGCATATTATCATCTCAGGTACATAAGTAGGCATTTCTTGGTGGACAAGATTCTATAGAGAATCATAGGAAATATGGGCAAATAGGAGGTATCAATTCTTGCATGATTTCATTTACGTGTCTGATAATAAAATACAAGCATTTAATAGATCAGTGAGAAATCTCATATTAAATTAATGCATAGACATAGGATAGTCAAGTTGGTAGGATTTTTTCAAGTAAATTCACTGATGAAAGAAAAACACGTTTTGAAAGAATTCAAGTTTGTTCTGGGAATTGTTGAGTTATGTATTGCTTTTTCTTTATCCATCCTTTGAGGGGTGTTTTAACTTTTAACTTCTCACAGTTGTCTAAAGCCAAAAAATGAGGGATCTGATTCTGTTCATTGTGTGGGTATGGTGCGTGCACCATACATTTTGTCTGTGGTAATAGAAAATCCTTCGGCTGCTGAGTGTGACCCTGCCAGAAATAACTTTGTCAATGATATCTTCTTTTTTTGGATTTTCCGTAGACATACCAAATTAAATACTCGGCTTTTTCCTAGAGGATGAGGCAGATAGAGCACATAGGAAGGTGAGATCATGTCTCTACTGCTATCGTATGTTGCATCGCAGTGAACGTTTACACGGTTTCATTCCACATTCTTAATTCCAAAATGTGAATACACAACACGCTAGGATCGGTCGGTTGGATTTTAAGTGTACTATTATCATCTCTTCTAGGAATATGGGCTGACGGATGCTAACGGGTGGAGTGAGAAGCGCCTTATTGAGTTTTGACAGAGATATTGGAAAGGACCATCGTAGAGGCCCGGGCTGCAGTGACTGATGAGGTAAGCTCCATGCTTTTCTCCCGTTGATGCTGACATGCAGCTAATGTAGTTGATTCTTGTGTTTCTAATCAAAAATTTTATTTCATGTTTTAAATGGGAAGTGGACCGTGAGATAATAGAGGGCTAGCCATTACAGTTTTCCAGAAAGTTAGTAAAGATCAAAAGCAGGTACCCAAAATATGTCAGAAGCAGATGCCCAAACTGAAGCGTATCACAAACTTCCCCTTTGAAATTCAATTAATTCATTTTGGGTTCCATTTGGCATGTTTGGTGCAGTAATGGCATTACAGTGTAGTGATTGACCTATATGCATAGAGAAAACGTTAAGTCTAACATGTTATTAGCCATCAATTTCATCGTCCTTCTGTTAGTTTAATTATCAACACCTCAGGATGCCATATGTGATTCCACTGTTTTGAGTTTCTCTGCGCAATTATCTCCATTTTGGATAAACGAAGCTAAGATAGTGTATACATGGGATTTTTAACAATAGGGATGTTTTTTTTATTTCTTGTCTAAGTGATAGGTCTTTTGGCGTAGAAACAATCAATCAACCTTACAGATTGGTACTAGCAGATTTATTGTTTACTATTAAAGATGCAACTTCGCAAAAGGAGTCTATATACCTAATTTGATGTTAACGTGCAACATTGAGGTTCGTGTCACCCTGGCCTATAATCTTGATTCCTTTTCTTTTTTCTTTTTTCCTTCTAGTTTTTAGAAAATATTGTATAATGCGGTGGTATATATATATATAGGGAAGGATACTAATGAGCCTGCTCAATGAAGCTTGTAGTGAGTGGTCCCACTAGAATGATGACATGTGGCATACTTTTTTGAATCTGACCATTGGATGTCAAGTTAGGTCCATTGGAGACATGAGGAGGGGGCAAAAATATCGTCTGATAGGCTCGGACGTGTAGATCGCCCGAAGGCAAAAAAAACAAAAACAAAAAAAAACAAATATACAACATAAAGATTATCGCCGTTACCCAAAAGACACAGTTTGCACAAAAACATATACAAACAAAAGCATTCGTGGTTTTTAACTTAGTTCACTAGACCCTACCTTAGGATATAGAAATGGTTGATCTTCCCTTCTTCGTTCGAACGTCTATAAAGGTCCAATCGAGCTAATTTTTTGCCACGTGTCTCTTGGACAACTGGTCTTTGACATCAACGGTTAGATTAAAATCAACTGCCACGTGTATATATTAGGGATCGCTCATACAAAGCTTCAATGAGCATGGCTCATTAGAATGCTACTCTCTCTCTCTCTCTCCATATATAATATATATATATTACCATATCTACTAATCTTTCGTTTCTTGTCTGAATCTTTGTACAATTATTCTCTTCTTTTAAATTAATTTGAATATGTTAAAGAAATGGACCATGAAGCTGTGCTTCATGCATTTGGAGTCTTAATGCCTTTGAAAACACTGTTTTAAACTTATGTGTGCATAACGTTCATAGAAGTTTGTAGTATGGTTATGTGCATGTACCATGTGTATGGCCTATGCCTATGTGTGTGCGAGTTGTGTATTATTTACTTTAGCGAAGAAAAATATGTAGGCCAGGGATGGAGCCAGGATTTTCTTTTAGGGGGGCAAGTGACGGTCGATTCAATAATGTTGTATTGCTGGTTGCACTTCTTTACCAATTACAAATGACAAAAGAGAAGAAAATATTTTAATTTTAAAATGGATTCCAAAAATTTAAATACAATGATAAGATTGTTTCCACTGAAAAGTCATTTCTTGATTACAAAGTTTGTTTTTTTTTTCAGTTATCCTTGATGGTAGGTTGGTCATGGACTTTCTTTTGAAATTTATCCATAACTGGTACAAAAACCTCATATCGATTCAGTCGAAATCAATACCCTTATGAAATGCAACTTAATAAGAGCTATTTATGTATTTGTCAAGAATCGAGCTTATTTTGGTACTAAACTGTTTGGTAAATATTTACTCAACAATGTCTAAAAATAAAAAAGAGAGGAAATGCCTAAATAAAAAAGTAAACTCACAGTTAATGGTTGAGAGCTTATCGTTCAACTTTTGCTCCAATCTCATACGAAAGGTGGGGTTTTGTTTACAACTAATAAAATAAAACATTTTCTTTCTCATAAGTTTTGAAACCTCCCTTGGAACCTAAAGATGCCAAGATGAGTTGCAAAATGCATCCACATTGGGCAGACTGATCCCGTGCTCTTGATTCTAGTTCTATTTCAAACTAACCAAAAATTCTCCCTTAGTCTATTGGGTTAGATAATTGTTCATTTAATCTAAGAGATAGAGTTAGAAGTAAATTATTTCTATTAGATTAATTTAAGCTAATTGATAATGGTCATGATGCAAGTACAAGATAGAATAGAAGTAAAACAAAGAAAGAAGCCAAACATATAGAACGAAAAAAGTAGAACAGAAACAAAGAGTGTTACAAAAATACAGAAACCGAAAAACATGAAAGTGGGAAACACAAAGGATATGACCAATACTTATCAATTTAATAATATTTACATATACTGTAAAGCATTCCATCCTTATATAGGGGAGCACCACCAAAACTACACATGTTGTCTCCAGAAAAACGCTCCACTTTATATATGGTTACATATAAGTCAGTCATTCTATATAATTACATATTTTCTACAACACTGTTGTGTCAAGATCTTCATACTTATTCGGATTAAAAGAAAATGTAGGTAAAACATACCTGGCGGTACCATGTTTAGTAGAAACCTCCAAAATCCAACTCTGCAACGATTGAAATACCTAATTAGATATACGAAAAAAGAGATAACATATTCTTATCTTATCAATGTTGAGAAACATTTGGAACAAATATTCATGTCTAAAGAAATAACATGTTCCACTTGGTTGGGGGTGGAACATTTTATTTGTACCACACATTTTCTCAAATAACACAAGAATATAGGAAATCGCTCATAAACCATAATCAGAAAATGAGTTGCAAAGAAAAAAATTGAAAAAATTCACACAAACTAAATTAAAAAGAAAGTAAAAACTATATTAATAAAAATACTTAGATAATAACAAAATATAAAAACAATAAAGTCCAACTCGGGTACAAATCCCAAAAATTATAACGAATAAATACAAATAAAAACTTTTAATTCCAAAATAAAAAATGGGAAAAGAAAAATAACCCTAAATAAATCCCTTTTACACACTAGACAATCTAGATGCCTTTGAAATTTTAAAAGATGTAGTAGTGTTGTTTATAATATGGATGGTATGCCATTTGAATTTTGCTGGAATGATTACACTTGGTTTGGCAATGGAAGAATTCACAAAAACCTATATTTTCAGGTTGTGAATATAAAATAATAGATGTCCGAAAAAGGCAACGAAACTTAGGTTATAAAAAAGGTAATTAGAAAATGGTTTCAATAATTTCTATAACATTCATTTTCTAAAAAATAGAGCAAGTATACTTTCCAAGAAAATTTAGATAAAATAGAAATCTCAGGGTAGGAATAGCCGAATTATTTTAGGTTCAAAATCACAAAGAAGACCGTTTAAAACTCTCATCAAGAGAATAACAATTACACAAAATTGAAATTAAATAAATCAACTTGATCTGTATACCTTAAGAAATTCTAAAATCTTGAAGGATAATAGGGGCGAGCCAAAGTAGGTGCCACGAAAAAAGTAATAGCTTCAATTCTTGAGAGATTTTTCTGTGCTTTAATCTTCTCCTTCCCTTTGAAAGAGGGACTAAGAGAACTCATCAGCTCTAGACCCTAGCCTAATTTTGTAACTAGGCAAAAAAAGTAAAATCAATAGTACAGTCTACAACAAAACATTGAAAATGAAGAGAAAAGAAAGATCACATGCAAGAGAAATCCTAAACCTTTTCGTACATGATCCAGAGCACGGAGGAACGATTGTCGATCGACAACAGTGGGTTTGATCACATGTAAGAAGAACCTTAACCTTCTCGTACTCGAGGGGTGGATGCAGCTATCTTCTCGCTCTTCTTTTGTATGAGGTTTTGAGAGGGAAGAAACAAGAAACTGGACAGAGGTGATGAATAAGAGAATGTTCGAAAGGATGAAAGAAAAGGCTTGCTGGAAGCCGTTATAAAAATATAAATAAAGGTTTTATTTTTTCGAAAAATATATATATAAATTATAAAATGTTTTATTGATCTGTGGCTTTTATTGATTTTCAAGTCAACATTGTCAGAACCACCATTGGTAACTATTTCTTATACCTATGAGAACAATGTTTGGCAATTCCTTGTCAGAAACCTTTATATGAAGGACCACTTGGATGTGAAACTACAGATTTGTAGCTCCTGAACATCCTTCCATAACTACAAGAGGGAAAACAATGTGCATCAGAAGTAATACCAATCCATGTATACATGCATCACTCATAGGTATTAGAGACAAGTACTGTAAGAACTGTTGGCATAACTCTCCTGGCTCTGGGAATACATGATACAAGTGGTGCACATGCTTTTTTTTTTGGGAGCACATACGTGCACATGCTTAAGATATGACTGTATGTAGGAGAATCCTCTAAACCGAAATTTAGGGTTATTGTGGAATTCTAGATTATCTTTATTAATTTTTGGCTGTCCAGAAGGGGAAAAAATTGATTGGATGGTTGAATCATCAAATCAGTCTGATGTTTGTATTGGAGATCTCTACATGGGGCATATCAATTGGATGGTCCATATTGATAAAATATACATCTTACATGCCGATAGAATATTAGCACAAAAGTATGGGGTAGGACTATCCATATTTTCTTCTGTACCATATAAATTACAGACTGCTGTGATTCCTTGGACTAATTGATGAATGAGCATAATTACCTGTAAATATTCCCATGTGACAGTATATAAAAGTTGTTCATACTATTTTTTTGAATGTTTTTCGGTCCTTTCAGATGGTGGATGCTTTCATGGCAGTGAGACCCCTTCCAAATATGTTCGACTAGACTGGAGGAATGGAACTTGTTTATTAGAAGGGACGTGGGAGTAAGCAGTCAGTCTCTCTCTCTCTCTCTCTCTCTCTCTCTTTCTCTCACTCACGCGCACACAGACACAGACACACGCGCGCGCGCGCGCACACACACACACACACACACACACACACACACACACACACACACACAAGCCTCTCATTTTAAGGTTATTAGCTGTAAGAAGATATATTCATTTTTAATTATGAGTTTGATCATTTATGCATCTTTCATATCAAACAAAGTTTAGAAAAGTGTACTTGATACTGAAACTTTTCCAAAGTATGAATTGATATTTTTTTTCCTTTTATGTGTCCCGCACTCGAGACTGATCAACAAATTATGGACCAGTGGAAGGAGTTCTGATTGGGGTTTGTCCTTTTTCGTTAATAGAATTCAGTCCGTTCAAACCGATTATTTCTCTTTAAGATTATTACTTACTACACACCCATTAAATCCATAAAATTGCTTGTACACTTAAAAAAACTATAATTTATAACTACACATAAAAAATAGGTATGATAAATAAGGCTGATAGCAACTGCAGCAGGCAGGGTCAAATTATTACCACCTTGATTTGATCATGAACAGCAAGTGTTATCAACAACTATTTTCTACTAATGCTCCGTTTGTTTGATGCAAAATAGAGGAAACAAAAGAATTCCATGGAAAATATCATTTTTCGTTTGTATTTTCTTTAGGATAATCGACATTTTTCATGAATTTCATTTATTTTTCCCTATTTTACATCAAAACAAACGGAGCATAACTATCAATTTTTTCTGGATAAAAGTTGCATTGATGAGGGTAAATAGTGAGAAGGCCGCTAGACAAGGTCTCAGAAACAAACATGAGCATGCAGTGTCAGTTTACGGTTGTTGGTTCCTAGAACCTCTGCATGATCATTAAATAAGTTTGGAAGCTTGGTTAATTTCTATATAGATGTGACCCGAGCTCAAGGTTTGAAATCCCGATATTATCACAATCAGTGATTTTGGTCGTCCAACCCTCCAACCCGGTAAAAAAAAAAACAAAAAAAAACCCTCCAACCCGAAATTTATCTTGGTGGAATTTTGGAATTAAGATTTATTAATATTTTCTTAAATATATAGTACGTTAAAAAAATAATATTTTATTAAAATTTAATATATTTATATAAACTTTATTATTTTATTTTAAATATATGTATAAATTTCTAAAGTTTCTTTAAAAATAATGAAATATTTCAAAATTTTAATAAGAAACAATATAAAAAGCTATTTAAAATCAAAAATTCCAAAATTTTGGAAATTCAAAATTTTCATGAAATTTCTGAAATCCCGGCCTAAATCATGTTTTCCGAAATCCTAACCATATCGACATTAGTGGGTTGGATGAAACCGGGATTTTGCGAAATCCCAACAGGATTTTAAACCTTGGGAGCTTGACTTGTTTAAATATTCCAGTTCAAATAAAAGCCTGGCTTGGTTTTGTTTGAGCCTGAAATGTCGGTTCTAACGAGCGGAGCCAGCTTGGCTTTAGTGCAGCCCTTAGAAATGTATCAAGACATGAGACTCTAGAACTTGCCAGAGAGCTTGTCTCTAGGAGTGTACGGTACGTTCAAAGGTACGCACTATATCATTTGAAGACGAGATTAACGGAGGACTAGTCATTGAACCTCTCAGTCCAGCCCTTGCTTCATTTAAAACAACCCAGCCAATTTTTATCTTTATCGAATGGCCCAGCCCTTTGTGTAGCCCTCTTTTGGTCCCAAGTCTGACATATTTTATATTTTTTTTACTCAGGTGTTCTGAAAACTAGACTGGACCAGCCGATTGGACTGTTAAACCGGGAACTGGAACCGGCCATTCAACCGGTCCCCAAAACCATCAAAACAAGGCTCTTTTAAAAATCCTTTTTAAAACAGGAAACTGTCAGAACTGGTTGGTTCAACCGAAGAACCTGATGATATAACCGGAAAAATGGGAAAATCATAAGAACCTGGCCAAAGAAAAGAAAAAACAATATTTTTAAAGATAAAGACCTCTAATCAGCCGGGCTGGTTGAACCAGGAACCGGAAACTCAACAGGTTCTACCTCCGGTATGGCTGTGAAAACACTTTTTTTTTTTTGGTTCATTGGAGGCCACATGGACCCTGGGCTACACAATGATAGGTATAGGTAGCTAGCCCTCCCCTCCCATAAACCCCTGAACCTTGATATAGGTGGGATTCGATCCCAGGTCTCTGGTGCGACGTCAAGAGACTTTACCAATCTTTAGTAGTTTTCGAAACTCCATTTAAATGTTTGCAGAGGTTAAAGATGCTATATTTACAAGATTCACTACCCTTATGTTTGGTGTGGATTCCAAGCGTTCACGTACGTTTTAGGCAATTTTAACCCAATCCACTTTTAATGGGTTAAAATCAGAGTTATCAGAACCGGTCGAAAGGGAAAAACCGTGACCCAGTCCCCCTCACCGGAAACAGACCCTCAAAACCGGACCACTTTAAGAACCCACCATTTTTGTTAAGATCTGGAAAAACCGGTGGTTGAATCGGAAATCGATGGTATAACCGGTTGAGAACCTATCAGAACGGGCTAGAACCAGGTTAAAATGAGAACAATTTTTTTTTTTTTAATAAGAGAACACGATCGAACCGGACCAGTTAAACCGGCCACCCAGCTGGTTCGACGATCTCTCTGTTATGAAAACACTGGTTAAAACTTAATATTGAGAATTTGGATCTTTGGTCTGGGTTTATGTTAGGGTTTCTCAACATGCAATGATTGGGTCAGTTTTCAGTTTGGGTACCCAGACCGGTCTAAGGGGTTTATTCATGGGTTGCCTCTGTTGATTGGACTACTTAGGCAAAATCTTCAACACAGACCACAAAGATTAGAATCATCATGGAGCTATGTGAAAAGTTTAAAAAGTAGTATTGCTGGTGCTTGTTAACCATGCCTCATTTCAGCATATGCTTTAATTTATTGAACTGACATTACAAAGAAATTTTACTCTATTATCAGATTTGAGTATGTTCTGAATAAACTTTCAAAGCACTATACCCCTAATACATAATTTCTTCAAGTGTAGGGAAATCCTACACAAGTGAGAGTACCAGAAAGCAAGATCGAGATCTATAATGTGAAAAACGGACACATTCTTCTCCAACCGAATGGAACCTATATGAATGGAGATCTCACGAAATAAAATTCACGCCCTAGTATTAGCACGAGCTAGCAATTCAAAATTCATGTCAAAGATTAGCACAAGATAACAATTCAAAATTCATGTCAAGGATTAAGTAGGGTTTTTCTACACCTCGTCCAATCTGACATGCAAGTTGATGCAACCCTATTATATTAATTTTAGTATTAACATAATAATTAAACAAGACGAGCTTACCTCGCCCTGACGAAGCTCAAGCCCCTTTGATCTAACGAGCTTAACTTGTACAGCGTAGATCTTGCCAGGAGGAGATGTAACTCTGCTCTTTGACGACAGCCCTACTTCACAATACAAAGATAGTGGGAAGCCATTTGGACGAAGCTAGATGAAAAGAATATGAATGTGATTCCAACATTGCTGATACCACATTAGTTCAATACTTCAATTCCTATAGAAGTTCTATTTTTACTGATTATCCCAGAATACTAATGTTCTATACTTGTACAAAAAGATTAAGAAGAGATGAAGTTACAGTAATTACTAGATTTGACATCAGTTTTGTTAATACACAGGATTACCATATGATATATGCTCATTGTAACGCAAAATGTCTGTATATACAAATTAGGACTACTTATTTACTTGCTCTCTTTTGGCCTGAGCTCGATTCCTTGAATGAGGAGGCCAGATTTCCAGTTACCATCTTTCACCTCTGTCAGACTCATTTCCACCTCCCCATCTTCTCCTCTGTCGTTGAAGAACTCACCCATCTCAATCTCCATCCACCCATCTCCTCTTTCCTGCGGGAACTGTCTCTCGCAATGTATCCAAGGTGTAAGAGTTGGATTCTTTAACAAATGGCTTGACCTGATGCGAATGTGCCTAACCTGCCCTTTGTAACTTTGATGCTGCCGCTTCAAGCAGCCATCAGGATCCATGTACATAGTGTGCCATTCTCTACCCCCACCTCCAACCAATCTGACTGACACCTCTACAGGTTGACAGCTGAACCCATAGGTGCTCTCCCTGAACTTGAACACAAGGTAAGCTGCATAAGTTGTTTTCATGGACAACATTCGAGTATCCATCTTGCCATGGATTTCAAGCCAACACACGTCCAGGAGCTCAGCCACATCTGAAAACCTGTAGAATTATATGAGCATATATATATAATGCGCGCGCGCGCACACACACAGGGAGAGAGAGAGAGAG
Source organism: Tetracentron sinense (assembly GCA_015143295.1). Classification (NCBI taxonomy): domain Eukaryota; kingdom Viridiplantae; phylum Streptophyta; class Magnoliopsida; order Trochodendrales; family Trochodendraceae; genus Tetracentron; species Tetracentron sinense. The sequence goes on from JABCRI010000531.1 coordinate 49,466, forward strand.
AGAGACCTAGACTCGGGTAGAGATATCCACCTCCAGTACACAGGAGTATCTCCCCATATTATCGTAAGTTCTCTTGCCGCTACCATATAACATTTTCCCCCACTCCATTTCTCTATTGAAAAACTCTGTTTAGATGCAAACACCAACATTTGAATTTCAGGAAAAGAAAGCATACAAGAGCTGTAATAGATGGCACTGCGTGACAGATCCTTGCTGCATATCTCTTTAGCGCAGTCCCTTGCCTTCCGTCATGCTATAATTCACCACAAAAAAGCCACTATACCATCATCAACATTATGATGACAAGTATATATATATGAACCAAATCCTCTACGGTGATAACCGGATTTGGCAAATCAGGTTATCACCCCTTGAGGTAGCCACGTGTCCCTTTTGACACCCCTTAAATGGGGTTAGATTCACCCACCTCAAGGGTTCCCATCCTTGTTTTTTTTTTTTTAAATATTAATTCTTGTTAAAAAAATTTTAATATTAAAAAAACCTTTAAAACAGTTTTTTTAATTTTAAAAAAAGAATTAATATTAAAAAAAAAAAACCAAGGATAGGAGGATGAACCGTAGGGGTGGGTGAATCTTAACCACAGTTAAGGGGTGTCAAAAGGGACACGTGGCTACCTCAAGGGGTGATAACCGGATTTTCCAAATCCGGTTATCATCTTAGAGGATTTGGCTTCTATATATATACATATATATTGTAAGCTAATCCACATTATTATTATCAATTCAATTAAATGAGATATACAATGTGATACTTCATGTTTGAGATAGAGCTGCTTCCTCATCCAGTCAACCTCATGCATTAGACATTTTTTGTGCCTTGTATGTTTGATATTCACTGTTAAATATCTATGCTTCATGGTTATGGTTGTTTCTTGTGCAATTTTGGCTCCAAGCTAGTGAATTTCAAGTTAGTTGGCCAAGTTCTTGAACCATGACTGTAAAAAGAAAAATATCATAAAGGTAGTAATAACTAATAAGCATGAATTCCATACAATAAAATAAAATAAAAACAAAATAGAGTTATGTGACCAAAGTGACTAGATCCAATATCTTGGCTCAATATATCATAATGATGGAGAGATTGCAGAGGATTGTTGCCTATAGAATTAGAGTTGATTGACTAAAGTGGAGAAGTACTTCTGGAGCACTATGTGACCGGCGCATCCCAATCAAACTAAAAAAAATAATTTAGAAGAGCGATTAGACCAATTAGACTTTATGGAGCAAAATATTTTTTTTGATTGATAATCCAAGCAATTATATAAATAGGAAGAAAAGCATATACATAGGAGCATATAAAGCATAGTTCACGAGGACATGAACCAAAACAAAGAGAAAGAGTAAAGATGGAAAAAACACCCCATGCCAGCCCCTACATATATGCCCTTATCGGCAATACAAAATTCAAACAGGCAGCATGCCTAAGCTCACCCTCTCCTGCCTTACTGAGCACCACTCCAACACCAAAGATTGGATTCTAGCACAAATAGGGGGAAGAGAAGAGAGAGAGTTCTCGAAAACTCTCTTATTCCTCTCTCTCTAGATAGATCATGTTATGGCACCCGGTAATATCTTCCACAACGCTAACCTTGACCCTTCCCCATTTACCAAATCTCAGCAGGATAAGAAATTGTGAAAGGAAGAGGGAAAGACCCAGGCCACACCCACACGGGAAAGAATAAAACTCTAAATCTCATGAGCTATAGGGTAGTACAAGAGAAGGTGATCTACCAACTCTTCCGCTTGGAGGCACATGAAACATCGATTAGCCATCCTCCACCTTCTACTTTTCAAGTGATCACATGTGAATTTTATTTAAGAACACATTTCATAGAAATAAATATACTTTAAATGGAATACCTGGATTCCACACAACCCAATGTGGAAATGAGGCGGAAGGACTAGCTTCAAGCAATTGAACTAGAGATCTCACTGAAAAACGACATTTGTTGCCTCTCGACCAAATTCTACAATCCCAGCCCTGAGAGACGGAAGGGAGAGGCCCCAAACGCTCTAACAACTTGCCAAACTCAACTATCTCCCAATCATTTAGCTCTCTTCTCAGTTTGGGACACCAAGTGGCTCTCGCACCTCCCCTATCGATATAATCCCCGACTGACTCCTTCCTGTCCAAAGCTAAGCGAAAGAGAGTGAAAAAATCATCCTGCAACCTCGAGGACCTACTCCACACATCCTTCCAGAAACTGACCTCAGACCCATCACCCACCTGTACTCGAAGAAAGGAACAACTAGTCGTGCAACTGACATGATCCCCTTCCACATCCCCACCTCATGGGGCCTCTTCACTTCCTTGGGAACCCAACATGAAGCCTTCCCGTATTTGGCGATGATGACCGAACGCCAGAGACTCTCTTTCCTATCAAACCTCCAAATCCATTTTTCAAGGAGAGCCCTGTTGACCAGGGACAATGGCTTCAAATTTAGACCCCCCTTCCCTCTTAGGATGAGAAATGCGCTTCCAATCAACATGATACTTAACCTGACCACTTTTCTCATGCCACAAGAACACTCTTTCCATACGTTCTAGAGACGCACCTATTGAGTGGGGGATGACCATAGTGGACATAAAGTAGGTTGGTAGGCTACTCAGGGTGCTGTGAATCAACGATAACTTCCCCCCATTTGATAAAAAGGATGACTGCCACCCAGACAATCGCTTGGCAAACCTCTCCAAAACCAGGGCCCATGCTGCCTTAGATTTGAATCGAGCTCCGAGGGGCATGCCTAGATAAATCGAGGGGAGGGACCTAACCATACAACCAAGATTCTCAGTTAGTAAAAAGCAAAATATTAATAAAATTAGTATAACCGAGATGCAAATGCTAAAATAGATGAATGGGAAGTCAAGAAAAGTTAAGATAAAAAATGAGTGCTTTGGAAGAATCTAGGAGTAGCTCTAATTAGTGATAAAATAAGGGAGAGTCGATTGAGATGGTTTGGACCAGAGTTAACCGATTCGCTGTCTACTAGGCTGAACCACGATGGCACCAAGACCACAGACGAGGCACATTAGGATGTACTGGGCCTTACAATGGTCTTAGATCAGAATCAGAAGAAGAGTACAGGGACTCATCCCTAACCCTGGATTGGACCTCAGGGGTGTCACAAGTGAGAATACCCAAAACCCGATCCTGGACCTGCACGCCTCTCTTGTAGAGATCCATACTTATATGGGCCTTTGCCAACCACTGTAGATAAGTTTGTTCTCCTAGAGAGGAGGCTAAATCTAAATGAGTTTCTTCTTCATTTCATCATGTCTGTTGTGTTGTTCCATTCATAGGTCCCAAGTCTGTCTCCTCGCTCTCCTTAAGTTCAGAAAAAGAAGAATGCTGCTTGATTGAATGAACATTGTAAGAACCCCCTAGAATAAACTAAACTCCACCCACGTCTATTCCCGATTCATCTCCCAAGGCCTTTTTGAGAGCTTCCATAATAATTGTAGCTGTCGATTGATTTAGAGTTCCTTCCGGGGTCGCAAAAGCCGTGGCCACAGATGCCTTAACGGACTGAGTACGGTTTGTTTTGGTTCGTAAAAATTAGAAAACCCTGTAATCGTACCCAAAAGCTCTAGTTCAGCGAAGTTTTTTTTTAGGTTCAACAATTTTTTTCTTTGGGTTCAGCGAATTTGTAATAGGGGTTCGGCAAAATTTTTTTTTGGGTTCGCGAACCACTCATAAAAGACATTTTTTTTTTACTGATTTTACATAAATATTAGTAATACATGCTTATATATATTATAATACTAGTAAGGTTGGCACGTGCAAGGCACGTGGAAGCTTTGTTTAATAAAATTTTAAAAACAAAAAAAAAACTATGTGGAACAACACCATGAACCCTCCATTAACCAGGCCCTTTGGAGTGGTTGCTACTTGCTTGGATTCACCCTTATGACACCTTAGTGGTTACCTTAGGTCTGATTGCGTATGTGTGTGTTAGGTGTTATATTTACCTCTTACCAAAAAAACAACAATGAGATTTGGCTAAAATCGAAAGTACAAAATTTTGAGAAACCCACCATGAAATTTGTTTGAGGAAGCACTTTATAATAAATATAGAAAATGTGCAAGGAACAAGTGTCCCATAGAAAAAAAAAATTGACAGGTTGTTAAGTCAATGAAAAAAAGAGAGTCAATGAGGAATCAATTTATAATCTTAAGGTGCTTAATTATTTCCCAACAGGAAATTTCATCCATATCACGTACCTATATAGGGTCTCCTTGTTTGAATTCGGCTCGTGTAGTGCTTGTAGAGATACCAGATTGATAAGCATGGATCCAATTTGAAAAAAGAGAGCAAGAAACACACAAACGACCACAGCGTTACCATAATGGAGTAGATCTGAAACCGGCTAAAGCTACTATCGTAGAGGAAAGTAGCGGGGCTGCCTTGGTCGTAGGAGACAAAGATATATTCTCTCATTTTTTTTGGAGACCCTCTTTCAATAAATATAGGATTCTTTCCTAATATGATAGTCCTAAACCAACTCTCTTCCGAGAGACGCTCTTTCTATCGAAATAGAATTCTTTCCTAAAATATGGTAGAATCCTAAATTAACTCTACTCTCCGAGAGACTCTCTTTCTATAGATATAAGATTCTTCTCTAATATGGTAGAGTCCTAAACCCACTCTCTTTTAATAATGGGTCCCACATAATATTAAATAGTGACTTAATTAAAGTTTGGTTATATTCTAAGTTATTTATTAGATAAAATAAATTAAAGGGTATTTACAACCAAGTAAAGTTTTTCATACTCCTTGTACTTCTATTAGTAAAATAATATATTTTTAAATGCTCAAGTAAATCTCAAGTATAATGATGGTAAATGGTTGCATGCCTATTTTATTTAAATGTATTATGATATTATGATGGTAAAAGGAAAATGGTTACATACATAAATATGTAAGAGAACCAAGCTAGTGATCCCAACTAAAGAACCTAAGCGAACCGAGAAATGGGTTCACTCTGGTAGGCGTTGAAGATGAAAAAAAGGTCATACTGGTCTCCTTTTCCCTTCATTAGAGGCCTTCGTATTTTATTTAATCCTAAACTTAAATCTTATAAATAAATAAAAACTCTAGTAGTTTAGAGAAAAGTACGAGGATTGCCATCACTCTCAATTGCTGAAATTTTCAATTGTAGTAAGAGATGTCTAATGTAGTTTTCAGCCAAGATTAAAAAGAGAAATTGATCGTGTTATTATGATAAATTGAAGATAAAATACATTAAAAAAAGTAGTTCATACTTTCAAAAAATTCTAGAAATACAAAGAAGAGGAATGCTGGCAGCACTCACACTCTCACCCTTAGTAGGACTCATAAAAATTCCACTAAAGCGGGGGGTTTTTAGAAACTAACAAATTAAATATTATTTTTCCTCAAAAGAAAATATCCTCCTTGCAACTCTTCTTAATGGAGACTCTCCTCCTGATATTGATGGTGCATCATCATTATCTCTCCCCCTGCAAGATAGTACCTTGAACTTGATTATAAATCAAAAAGAGACGATAGGTGAGAAGAATGGAGTTCCTTCTTCAATGCAAGATAGTTAATTGCATAAACTAGTTCAATACATGGGAGGAGATACAATAAGTGTACAGCCCTCTAGCTCATATAGGCAAAGCTACTACCAACCAATAATGAACCTCATAATACCAATCTCAGCTGCTTTCACCCCTGAGTATCCAATCTCTTGTACTAGATGCAACACCTTTCATATCTTGGTGGGAGCAGTGGCTGAATATCCTAAGGGACAAACACCAGCTTGATATCAACTTAACTTGATGCCAAATATTATTTTACAACTCCGGAAATCCTGCAACGGGCAAGTCTTTTCCAACTCACCCCTAAACCCTCATAAGACTCTTGCTCAGACTTTGAAGCTCTATGGTGACTACAATCTTAGGCCTTCTAATCCACCAATTCACTCGCCGACACATGCTCAACTGCCTTTCCAAACTGTTCACTCCAGTGAGGAATTGCAACCACCACCAATTTGTCGGGCGAAGGTTAACAATAACAGTGCAGCAACACTGGATGAAAAGGCTGCAGGAATCAATGTAACTGTATAAGATTGTCATGGCAGGTTCCATGCCTGCATCGCAATTGCTCTCCTGAGATGTTCAGCGTTATGGAAGCTATAGGTGTCAATGAAGATCTAAAGGTGGTGTGGTCTCTAGGGTGCCAAAAGGTAGTTTTTAAATAGACTCAAATTTATCTCATTCAATGCATCTCCCATAACACAAGATTGCTACATATCATGTAATCTTATTACCTCTTGTACCCACACCTCCATGAAAATAAAAATCACCGAAACCCATACGAAACAAGCTATACCTACAAGTATTGGTAATCCCCTATACACGATATTTATACAGATATGAATAGGCGATGCAAATCATTTATTAGTTATTTATGTTTTATTTCATTGTGTAATTGTAGTTATGTTTGCTACTTTGTTTTGGAGGCGCTTTCCATGACTTTATATTTCGTTCCAATAACCCATTTGAATTTTTTAAAATTTAATTTGATTTTTTTATTTTTTTTTCTTAAAACAGAAAAATATATATATGTATCGTCCGAAACCGAAACCGATACGTATAAGTTTTAGTGGTACCGATACATCCCCGAAAAACGTTATAATCCCAAATGCAGTGGATAAATAGAGGACATGCATTTCGTCCTTACCTTCTTCCCATCATCAATGAGAATAGGATGATTGCAGAGACGAAGAAAGAGTTCTTTCTTGGAAGAGGAAACCACCGTAGAAACCGATCTGGAGATGATCTCCTTAAGATCCGACGGCAGAAATTTCTCCCAGACGAGGTCTGAGTCGGCGATCGATTTGAAGATAGAAGAGACCAGCGACGATCTACACGCATCACCAGGAGATGTTAATGTACGGGAGATGATGTTCGAGATACATTCATCAGGCAAGACTTGGAAATCCACAGCAATCTTTTTTCCCATTTCTCCCTCCCTAGCTTCCTTAGTTACTAAGATTTTCTAATTTTTTTCTAACCAAGAAAGTATGTTTTTGAGGCGATCGAATCTAGGGTTTTTTTTTTCACACACAAAGGCTTTGTCCCGGGTAGTGTACCCCCTGCTTTGGGGGGAGGTACCGGCTCTATTCCCGAGAAGATGAGGGTTTTGTATATATTCTCCACCCGCCTAATGAAGAGATTCTAAGTTTCTAACACCTAACTGGCGTTGCAGAGCATAAAAATATATCTCGAACAAAAAAAAATCCAGGGTTTTTCCCTTATAACTATTTTCTCATAGATCTTGATTTATGAAAAGGATAAATTACACTCACCTCCCTTGAGAAACCTCCCCTTTAGTTTATTAAATTACACTATCCTCCCCTCAACTTTGGTTGTTGTAACATATACCTCATTCTCTTAAGTTTACCGTTACTTTATGAATAGACTTTGATGATGTCATCACTTAAAAATTTTAAAATGTCTAAATTATTCTTTTTCGACACAAGGTTAGTTAATTCAATAAAATAAATGATAATTGATTTCTAACTAAGGTTAATAACATCAACTTTAAGGTTAATATATATTTCCAAAATCAAGTGTATATATATATATATATATATATTTAAAAAAAAAAAAAAAAAAAAAAACCAATATTAGATAGATAAACTCTAGGGGTGAGTGAATCTTAACCATAGTTAGTGGGTATTAAAAGGGACAACTTATAGAGATCCTTTAACTGTGATTAAACATAATTAACCTAAGGTTAATATTTTTATTTTTTTCTTAAAAGCAAGGTTAGTTTTATGAACAAATTCTTAATGAATTAATATCCATAATGGTAGTTTATTTTAGAGTTAAGTATCGTTTTGTTGCCTTAAACTAAAAATATCACTACTTACGGCATGATTTCAAAATTTTTACCAAAGATGGTATGTATTCCAATTTTACCCTGATAGTGTTTGGTATTAAAGTGCATAACTTAAGGGTAAGTATGTCATAAGCATGCCCTTTCAAGTAATAAAAATACAAATGATGCCCTATTTGATAAATATGTCAAAAACATGCCCTTTTAGGTGAGGCGCCCTTTATTTAATTTAATTGTTGTGTTCACGTTATGAAATTTATTTATCTATATGAGAGTAGAAGTAAGGCCTAGATCTTCTTATGAGAATTGAGAATGATTCTCTAAAGTGCTCAAGAATGTTCAAGTAATGGTGCAAGTCCGCAATGTCTGAATTTGCAAAATCACAATGCAGTTGGATATAAAGATGTATGAGTTGGATGCTTAGCCAACTTCTCCTTTTATTTGCAAAATCACAATGCAGTTGGATAAAGATGTATGAGTTGGATGCTTAGCCAACTTCTACTAAAAGGATTCAAGCTATAGTCAGTTCACATTTCCTATAAACACGTCTTACATGATCTAAGTGGCTTTTAATACATAATTCACCAACACATGCATATCTTTTTACCCCTACTTGAATAAGTTTTAAAAATTGATTTAGATGGAGGATTGTTAGATATTCTAGTGTTGTGGGATTCATATTTCTTTAAGAATTGTATTAAAAACAAAAATTAACACAATTTGTTTTTTGGTGTATGCATAATTTATTTACGTTAGTACGACCAATACGTCAAATGTTAGCTTTGGCATTGGAGCTCTTGCAACTTATTCCGTTGGGGGGATTAGATCCCCCGACCTCCCTCTATTGAGGAAGAGCAGTGATAGGCGTACCCATGAAATCCATTTAGAAACCTAAGGCTGGACGTCATTGGTCCAGCACCCCCCCCTCCCCAGGTCCAACCTTAGGTTTCTAAATGGATATCATGGGTATGTTAACTATTTCCCTTTGAGGAATCATGGAGTTTCAATAATTGTGTCTTTTGGAAAACTAATAGATTTTCAATGATTGTAAATAGGGCTATCAAAGGGCTTAGGCCAAGCCAGGGCCTAGGTTATATCGGGCCCGACCCTCATTCACCGGGATGAGGCCCTAACTCGACTCTAGCCTGAAAGGGCCTGGATATGATAGGCCCAAGCACTACTCTCATGGGACAGAACTGAAAGAATTAAATTATGTTTTAGAAATTTTTTTCCCTCTAGACTGTCAACCTAACATACAACCTTTCTCTTTAATTCGGGCTTGATAAACACTTCACAAATACTTCAATTACAATGGTGGCCATGTTAAATTAGGTATACTTTATAGTGAGGTATTTAGTAAAATTACTATCACACCCCCCAATTGTTATCATTAAAATTTTAGATTAGTATGGTTAGATGAAAAATAACTAAGATTCTAAAATGATACTCAACTCCTATTATACATACACATGATAACTTCTATTAGATTAGAGAAATAAAAGGAGAAACGGTACTACACCTAACAGACTAGGGCGGTAGCCTATTACACATACAAGTGAGTCTTAACCTTAGGTTATTATAAGTCTTAATACAAGTGAGTCTAATTATAAGTCTTAAACTATTGGGAAATGCTATTGAGACCGCGAAAGGGCCGAGACCTCCAAGACCGTGCATGAATGCATGAGATTGCAGGTGGGGCCTACCATGTGAATGTGGGCCCCACCTGAAATGCCGTGCATGCATGCACGGTCTCGGTGGTCTCGGCCCTTCTGCGGTCTCAGTAGCAAAGTCCTAAACTATTATATTATATATATGGTATGGATAGGCATGGATACTTTGTCAATAGATAGGTGACTTAGGCCTGAGCTCAATGCCTTGGACAACGAGGCCAGACTTCCAGGACGTGCCGTCCTCCCCCAGTAGACTCATATCCACATGCCTATTTTCTCCTTCATCATTGACGAAATCACCCATCCAAATCTCAAGCCACTCATCTTTTCTTGCCAAAGGGAGCTCCTTCTCCCGTTTTACCAAATCACCTCCCCTCAGATCGGAATTTTGAAGCTCCTTTCTCAAGCTGCCATCAGGATCCAGATATACCCTTCGTGTTCCTGGAACCACAACTCCTCCAACTTGGACATTCACCTTCACTGGAAATTCAAGCCCATGGGTTCTCTCAGTAAACTTGAACACAAGATAAACTGCATAAATTGTTTTTGGTGAGAGTGTCTGAGTATATATAGAGCCATGGATTTCGAGCCAACACACGTCTCCGAGCTTGGCCACCTCTCGGAACCTGTAGACATACAACAAGTGTACTTATAAAATCTATAAGAGAGAGAGAATAAAATCTATAAGGCTCCATTAACTATCATAGTTTCATGCCTAATTTTACTTAATGTCTAGAACTATATTATTCCATAAAATACAAAAGTTCTACAAATATGAAACTTTTAAGTTCTACTCAAAAATTTGGATGTTTTAAGTTCCATCCTTGTGGAACTTCTAATTAAGTTGAACCCAATAAATCTGAGAATGAGTGAGAAACTATCTCCTCTCTCCTCCCACAGGCTTTCCTCTTGTTCCAAAATACTAATGTGTTCCGGACTTTTAAAAGTTACACCAAAAGAACGGATAAGAGAGAGAGAGACCTAGACTCGGGTAGAGATATCCAGCTCCAGTACTGAGGAGAATCTGCCCAGACTATCCAAAGTTCTCTTGCCGCTACCATAAAACATTTTCTCCCACTCCATTTCTCTAGCCAAAAGTTCTGTTTAGATGGAAACACCAACATTTGAATTAGCAGCAAAAAAAAAAAAGAGCATACAAGAGCTGTAATAGATGGCACTGGGATGTAAGATTTTCTATAAGGTTTATGGTCTTGGCAATGTTCATAGTCCAAACCCGGATAAAGTCTACTCCAGTTAAGGTTTCAGTTGTAGCCAAACAGTGGTGATTTATGCATTAATTAAGTATATCGGGTTATAAGGATGGTCTATAGTCTCCTTGATGGGTTAGAGACTCTATTGACCTAAACCCTAAGTATATATAATACTTATAGGCTATCGGTCCTAGATCCAACTCCTAAGAAAAGCCTGCAGAAAGAAAAACATCTTCCCCATCGAGAGCTAAGGAGTCATGGAATCTGAAGACCGTTCGCTTCATAGTCATCGACAATCAAAGGTTTTACTCTCTACTTTCAATGGCTGACACAAGTATGTAATTCTTGAATATTGATTGGCTAGATCTAATAAAGTATAACATGGGAAACATAGGAATCTTTGCTGCACACTCTTTAGCGCAGTCCCTTGCCTTTGCCACGGACTGTATCATCATCAACATCATGACAAGACAAGTATATATATATATATATATATATTTTTTGTAACTTACTTGAAATTTTTGTTATGAATTCAGATAATGAGAAATACATAAAATTAGTATATCCGAGATGCATATGCTAAAATAGATAAATGGGAAGACAAGAAAAGAAAGCACATTTCGTCAATACCATCTTTCCCTCATCAATGAGAATAGGATGATTGCAGAGACAAAGAAAGAGGTCTTTGTTGGAAGAGGAAACCACCGGAGAAACCGATTTGGAGATGATCTCTTTAAGATCCGACGGCAGAAATTTCTCCCAGACGAGGTCTGAGTCGGCGACCGATTTGAAGATAGAAGAGACCAGCGATGATCTACATGCATCACCAGGAGATATCAATGTACTGGAGATGATGTTCGAGATACATTCCTCCGGCAAGACTTGGAAGTAATCCCCAGCAATCTTTTTTCCCATTTCGTTTCCCTCTCCCTCCCTAAGATTTTCTGATTTGAGTCAAAGGATGTTTTTAAGGAGAACTAATCCACGTTTGGAGCGTGTTTTGCTGACTTCCCATTTCGTTTCCCACTCCAACCTCAAAAGACTGGTCATCTTCTCCAGTTGTAACTGGATTTTGGCAAAACCGGTTATGCCCCTATGGTCACCACATCTCCTTTTTACACCCTGTGATTGTGGTTAAAATTCACCTACTCCTAGGGTTCACCCCTAAGTAACCAAAGCGTGAGCGAGAGCGGAAGTGAAAGCAGGAGTGAGAGCAACAAGTTTCAATTTAAGATAGGGTCAAGAGCGTCTTCGGAGTGTTGCTATATATAAATAATATCATTTTTGTTTTTTGAAAATTAAAAAATATATTATTGAATAATCAAAATTAATGAATCTTAACCATGGTTTATAATTATTGACTTAAGGTGCGATTGAATTAGAGTTCAAAAGCAATTGACTTTAGGTGCGATTGAATAATTGTCTCATGTAATAGTATAAATGTTGAAGTATTAAAAAAAGAAAAATTATTTAAAAGAAAGTTGACAAGACTTAACAAAAAGCCTTACCTACTGTCAGAGTTAAACCTCTTTCCACGAAATAAAGTAAAAAGACTTTAATTCTTTTCCAATTTGATTTTTAGAAAACTTTGAAACCGATCTTCTTCTTCCCCATTTCATCTTCTTCGTTATGCGAAATATATTTACGGTGGTGAAAAATCACCACTAACTTGAAAGAACAGAGTTTCATCCTGGGTTTTTAGGCACCATGCTCTATGAAAAGGAAAACCGCGCTCTACTAAAAACAAAATCATGCTCCCCACGCGAATCCGCTCTCAAACCATGAGAGCGAGGTTTGAGAGTGGGAGCAGGTAGGGAGATACACGATTTGGGTTACTAAGGTCCACACCACACTTTAGGTGCGATTGAATTAGAGTTCAAAAGCAATTGACTTTAGGTGCGATTGAATAATTGTCTCATGTAATAGTATAAATGTTGAAGTATTAAAAAAAGAAAAATTATTTAAAAGAAAGTTGACAAGATTTAACAAAAAGCCTTACCTACTGTCAGAGTTAAACCTCTTTCCAAGAAATAAAGTAAAAAGACTTTAAGTCTTTTCCAATTTGATTTTTAGAAAACTTTGAAACCGATCTTCTTCTTCCCCATTTCATCTTCTTCGTTATGCGAAATATATTTACGGTGGTGAAAAATCACCACTAACTTGAAAGAACAGTTAAAAAGTGTGGCGTGGACCTTAGTAACCCAAATCGTGTATCTCCCTACCTGCTCCCACTCTCAAGCCTCGCTCTCTTGGTTTGAGAGCGGATTCGCGTGGGGAGCATGATTTTGTTTTTAGTAGAGCGCGGTGTAAAAAAATATATAGAATCTTAATTTTAATTTAGTTAAACTTAACCAGGGTTAAAGGAGTATTAAAGGGACAAGAGGAAAGGCAAATAGTTGAGTAGCAAACCGGACCCATGGGTCCACTAATCACTTCTCATTGCTTTTTAGCTGGAATGTTGAGAGTAAATTGTATGTGTGTTAGGTTTTGGGATTAAATCTTATCATGTTATTTAGGTTTGGTTCAAAGAGAGAGAGAGAGAGATCACATGGATCTAAACAAATCGAATTTGAAGTAGATATAAAATAAGAGTCTTCGTATTTGAATTTGACGATTAATTAAGTAGATATAGAATAAGAATATTCGTATTTGAATTAATTTGCTCAATTGTCAAATAACAATTTAAATAAACAAATAGTTATAAAATAAATAAATATGAATTGGATACAATAATATTTGTATTTATTGATCCCGCCTCTTGCGCTAGTGGTGGGGTGTGACATCTATGTTGAGGGAGATTTGGATCCAATCCCCCTAGGTGATGAGTTCGCAAGAGCTCCAATCCTAAGCTAACAACTAACCCGCTAGCGTAGGTAAATGATACATGAAGCAAAAAAAAAAAAAAATTGTATCTGTTGACCTATATGTGAATAGGTAGCAGATACTTGTTTTAGTGACACATAGTATCGCTAGTGCATATTGTACCTAAAAAAAAAAATGATGCGGGTTCCCTGTAGAACCCTGGAACTTTTGTATGTCTTGGAATGCGTGTCAAGGCATGATGCATTGTAATATCCAATTTTCATGAAATGAGAATTTGGAACATTTGAGAACTTCGCATTCGTATTATAAAATAATGAAATAAAATAATTAGTAATGTACTATAGCCTTAAAAAGGTCATGGGCATGTTTAGAAAATGTTAGAATAGAAGAGGGATGAGTCCGAGTAGTGGTTTGAGTGGAAAATGGACTCAGTGTCCAAATTTGCAGACAACCGATTGCTCGGTCCATATTACCGATCGATCAGTCTACAACCGATCGATCGGTAGCTATCGACTGGTTAACTAATTTGTATGAGAAATTTTTTCAGAGAGAGTGTTTTTGACTGATCGCTCGATTGAAAACACCGGTCGATCGGTGGGCGACCGATCGCTCGGTATTAACCACCGATCGATCAATATATCGTATTTTGCAGAGATTTCATTAAGGGTTTTTTCGTCTTTTGGGTGTTATACCCTTGCTTATAAGGGCTTGCCCGAGCCATTAGGGGTTCATAAACCCTAAGACATCAATTTGAGAGAAAGGGAGAGAGGAGAAAGAGGGGTTTTCACCAAGGGTTTCATCTTGAGAGAAATCAAGAGTTCAAGGACCCTAGATCTCACCTCAAGGCTTGGATTCTTTAAATCCAACTTCAAGCAAGTGAGGGACACGTTTTCCAAGCTAGGGCAGCGACTCCACGCACGTTTTTGAGGGTTTTCCTCGCCTTTTCAAGGTCGGTACCATATGCTACCATCCTAGTTCATATTCTTTTTTTCTTCCCTTCTCTCTTATTTTCTCTAAAGTATGAACATAATGGGAGATGAATTGTGGTGTGAGAATGGATGTTGGGCGATGGATGCTGTGTGGATGTGTTGTGATGAATGAAATGGGAAGTGTATTGTACCAATAATGAATACACATGTATGTTGTGAACATAAACTCATCTAGAAAAGTATGGTATAGGCTTTAACCAATAACGTACACACCACATGTTTGATGAAATGCCAAGGTGAAGAAAATGAATTGTAAACCAAGAAAGGCATGATTTAAAGTATATGAAATTGCTAGGGTACGAGCAATTAGGACATTGATTTTATTGCTAAATAGGACTGCACCAAGCTTGATCGGCCCATTGGTGTGACTTGGCTCGGCCCGATTTTGCCCAAGATCGGCCCAGCCTGAAAGCTAATTCAAGCCAAGCCAAGCTTAAAAAAAAAGCCCGAAAGCTAATTCAAGCTGAGCTCGGGCCAACCCTTGTGCAGCTTGGCCCGGCTCGAAGCCCGGCTCGATTGAGGTTCGGTTCGGCCCGAACTCGGCTCGGCTCGAGTATTATTACAAAAAAAAAAAAAAAATTATTTATATATATCATTATTATATATATAAATAATATAAAATATTATTATTAAAAAAAAAAAGGGATTCAAGTCGAGCTCGAGCCAAGCCAAGCCCGGCTCGAGCTTGAATCAATTCGGGCCGAGCCAAGCTTCGAGCTAAGATATGATTTTGAATTTGAGCCGAGCTTCAGGCCGCACATTCAAATGCCATTTCGGGCTGAGCCAGGTTTCGGGCCTCACTCAAATCTATTCAAGCCGAGCTGGGATTGGCCAAGCCCGGTCAAGCCCGACTCGAATACAGCCCTAGAAATGAGACCCATTATTATTATTATTATGAAATTTATTGTTGCTTAAACAGGTGACTCGTAGACAAGGATGGGTTCTTAACTATATAAAATATAAATAATTTATGTAAAATATTTTGTATTTTAAACAGGTTGGGCGGTCGGGATAAGATAGAGTGACCTTTATTAGGTCTGGTTCATGTTTGCCTTTTTCAAATCATTTATAAATTAGTTTGATTTAGGTTGAACGAATTCCTAACCAACCCAAAATTGACTCTACCCAACCCAACACATTGTCACCCCTAATACTAGGGACACCCTCCCCATCCAGTTAGGATGGTGTAGATGTGTGTCCCTCATTTAAAGGAGGTATTGGGATCAAGTTCTAGAGAGAAATTCTCAACTGATTTGTCAAAGTTTTCATTTAGTGGTGTGGTAACCGGTCCACTCACCTTAGCCCTATGTAATGTTAATGTCGCGACCCAAAATACCCCTAGGTGTTTAGGGATACTTTGGCTCGTGATGTGCCATATCAAAACCATCATGTAATAACATACAAGGCATACTAAAAAGTGGAACTAAAAATTTCTTTCTTATATACAGTCTTCCAAGTCCCAACAGTAGCAATAACTGGAATATAAACTAAAACATGTATATAAAATCCCTTTCTTACCAACTCAATCAATACAAAAACCCAAAAATGAAAACCCAAAATACATTTCTCTCCCTCTCATAAACTCATCAGTAAGGACACCTATCAAGGTCCCTAACATCCTCAAGATAATTGCCTATCGGCTCCTCGACATATACCTCCTCGACCCATGGTTCCGGAGCGTGTGTGTCTACTTGTGTACCTGCCGAAGTAACAATTCGGCTGAGCATGGAATACTCAGCGTATACAAACTACTAAATAACATTATTATAAATATCGATGATACCATATGCATTTATCAGAGCGGAACAGACAAAAGCAAAGCAGAACGAGCATATAACTTAGAGCAATTCATAAAACAGATAGCATGTGAGTATTTCTTTACAAGACATATATCATTGAACATTTCACTAAACATATACTTTGAGCCATAACAAACCCGATACTTAGAGTGATTCGCAAAATCAAGAACAAAACGATACTTTACAAGCTAGGTGGTAAACACCTTTGAGTTCAAAACGAAACGATACTTTACAAGCAAGACGGTCCGTTAAGAACACCCTTGAGTTCAAAACAAAATGATACTTTACAAGCAAGGAGGTAAACTCCCTTGAGTCCGAAAATCAAAGCAATACTTTACAAGCAAGGAGGTATACTCCCTTAAGTCCAAAAATCGCCCTTGAGTCCAAAAATCGAAATAATACTTTACAAGCAAAGAGGTATACTCCATTGAGTCCAAAAATCAAAGCAATACTTTACAAGCAATGAAGTATACTCCCTTGAGTTCAAAGCAATGAGGTATACTCCCTTGAATTCAAAAATCAAAGCAATACTTTACAAGCAAGGAGGTAAACTCCCTTGAGTCCAAAAATCAAAGCGATACTTTACAAGCAAGGAGGTATACTCTCTTGAGTCCGAAAATCATTCTTTGAGCCAAAATCTTAACTTAGAACAAAACCCTTTTTAACCAAAACCTTAGCTTAGAACAAAACCCTTTTGAGCCAAAACCTTAACTTAGAACAAGATCATGCTTTTCCACATTTATCCTTATACAATTCCAATCATACAAGTATACTAGTTCATGGAGCATTTGTGAACAATTCAATAACAATATAACCCTTAACATCATGGTAAGACTCTTAGCATAGAGGACATGATTTATCAACCCAATTTCCATTCAAGAACCCAATTTAATTTCTACCATTCATAGTAGAGCAAGTTATTAGAGTGTGTCTACTAACAATACTTTCACCATACCCTTTTGAGTGTAACAATATATTGAGAAAACCCATGCTTTGAGCAAGATCCTCCTTTGAGCCAAAACCATCTTCTTTAGAAAAATCCATACTTTATTCAAAACAATACTTTGAGCTAAAGCCATTCTTTGAGATCGTACATTATTGTAAGAAATTTGATAAACAAGAGACACCCTCAAGATCATGGTAATACCCATAGCATGCAAAACATGATTATCAAATCCAATTTCTATCGAGAACTTACTTCAAAACCTACTATTCATTAACCACCCATAGCAAAACAATTTAGTAGAGTGCATCTACCTTAGGGGATATAATCCCTTTGATCCAAGGCTTGAAAAAGCTTGAAGAAGCTTGTAGAAGATAAACCCAAGCTTAAGGATGAGGATCCAAGTTCCAATGGCGTGTGAGAGTGAGATCCAAGCTTGATGAAAGACTTCAAACCTTAATTAGGCTTCACTTGATCTTCAATCCAAAACCCCCTTTTTGAAACCCTAGATTTTCTCCCATTTCTCTCTTGAACTCTTTCTTAGGTTTAATTTAATCCAAAACCCCCCAAAATGATCTCCTATTTATAGGCAAATGAGTTAAAACCCTAAAAACCCGCTATTTTGAAGCTGATTCGCGTGCCTACGATCGTTCGTAGGCTTCCTATGATTGATCGTAGGTTTTATAGTGAGTTTACCCAGTTTTCGGAACTCTACGATCGTTCGTAGGGTGTTTACGAACGTTCGTAACTTTTACAGAAACTTTCTAGATTTTTCCTGCTTTGGTATTTCGGCCATAACTTTTGAATCGTTTATCAGATTTTGACGATTCAACTTGCGTTGGACTCATCATTCAAAGGAAAATTTTTTTGTGTTTAACGGACAAATCCTAATTCTAAGTTTTTAATTACCTAAATAGCCTCTAAATCTGACTGGTTTGAAATTGGATTTCAGCAACCCAGATTTTCAGCAAACCCAACTTTTGACCCAACTTCGACTCAAAATCTAAAAAAATGATAAACACGAACCTCAAAGAGGGTTCCAATAACATTCCAAAAATTCAAGAATCACTCCATTCTGATCAACGGTGAGAATTCTAGAGATCACCAAAGTTGGTGAAATGTTAAGACTTCCCTCTTTGACACTTGGTACACTTAGAGTGTTTTCACACTCTTTTACCTTTGGTCCAAAACCCTACTCACACCTCATGACTCATTCCCTCATAGGTTTTTAACCCACCTAGGTGATCATGGAACACACCCCAACATGCATGAGAGGCCCCGGTCTCTTTATGTCTCGCGTACTAGCACTATTCACAGCACTATTCACTTACAACCCATTAGACACTTAGGATATTTTATACCCTTACTTTTACCCACTTAGAGTATCTGTATGCTCTCTTTTTCAGACTCAAACATGTACCTAAAACCCTCACTTGACTCACCATAATACCAAGAACACAATGGAAGGCCTTAGGCCTTTACATACACCATACAAGGGCAATATTCATTGACACTATTCATAGTACAGTAAACTCGAATTCCGGGGTTCTACATGTCAGCACCCTATTTTTACACCCCCTTAACCGTGGTTAATTATTTTAGGTATGGTCCAAACCCTAGATCAACCCTAGTTCCAAACCCTAGGTAAACCCTTAACCATAGGACTAAACCCTAGTTAAGACCCTAGTTAACCCTAAGCTTAACCCTAGGTAGTCCTAAACCCAAACCCTAGGTAGCCCTAGCCTAACCTTAGTAAGCCTTAGGTATACCCAAGGCCCAAGCCCCTTTGACCAAACTTATACCTAGACAACTCAATCAAACCCAATTACCTAATTTTATTACCCAACCCAAGTAGTCAAGCCCAAATACCCAATCACCCAATTGCCTAAGCCAAAGCCTATTTCCATAGCCTAAGCCCAAATGTCATAGTCAAAGTCCAATAATCATAACCCATGACCCATCTACTAATAACCCATGATCCATAAGACCTAATCCACATATCCATATCCACCTACCCTATATCCTACAACCCATACCCATATAACCCATAGTTCACTCAACCCACCAACTCTCTTACACCTCTCTTACATCAACCCATACCTATATAACTCATAGTTCACTCAACCCACCAACTCTCTTACACCCTATATCCTACAACCCATACTCATATAACTCATAGTTCACTCAACCCACCAACTCTCTTACACTCTCTTACACTCCTTACAACACTCAATCTATCAACTCACCTTACAACACTCAAGTCTTTACCCACTAGCTCCTTTTATCCCCCATGTAAAAGACACAACCCAACCTCTTAGTTTTCCTATAAATACCAATCCCTTAGCCCCTTAGATCCATCCCTCAAGACCCCTAGAAGGTTCCCACCCACTTGTGTTTCTCTTGAGTTTGAAGAAGGGAGAAGAAACTAAGGTTTAGAGTTTGGAAAGAATTCTAAGACTAAAAGCTTAGAGTTCTTCACTAACTCTCTTCCTTTATGGATTCTAAAACCCTACCCCTTGGAGCATTGAAGGAGAATTCTTGGAGGAGTAGGCACTCCTTCTTTCATTTTCTCTTCTTTTTTATCTTTTTTTTTATTTGGTTCTCTCTTCTTGATCTCTCATTTCTCAAGCATAGTTGGGCCTCTCTACACCAATCTAATGGTGTAGAGGGACCCCATATCAAAGGCAAGGAGATGCTCCTTTTTTCTTTTCCTTTCCATGTACATATTTTCTTCTTTTTTATGTACCCACAAGTGTGGATATGGGTAGGCCCATAGAGAGTGGAAGCTAAAGCTATACCTCTCTTTTTCATTTTGTTTTCTTTTGAGATTCTAGTCATCTTTCTAGAATTTTTTGTGAAAGCTCATCCCCTCCCTGACATTCTTTAGAGCAAAATTACATCATTAATAATGGTGTAAATGAACCACCTTAAAAGGGAGAGGATGAGTTTTTATTTTCTTTCATTTCTTTATTTTTCCTTCATGTTCTATGTTGAATGGGTAGGTGATAGTTTAAGGACTTAAAATAAATGATAGTTTAAGGACTTAAAGAGGATATTCTTAAAAATGTCTCATACCAAAGACAATGATATTTGATCTATTATCAACACCAATTCAACAAAATAGGTGTTGGCAATAGACCATTTACATTCATAAGGCACATCCCTCTTTATGTTTTAAAATATAATCTTTTAGCCAAACTCTTGGATTAAATGTGACTTTAGCTAAGTTTTTCAAAACCCTACCTATATGAAAATCCAAAAAAACATGATAAAAGCTCAAAATACCAAAAACATAATAAAATCTCAAAATACCAAAAAAACATTCAAATATAATCAAAATACCAAAAACATGCAAATATAACCAAAATACCAAAAACATTCAAATATCTCCAAAATCTCAAAAAAATACAAAAAACCAAAAAGAGACTTGTAGGACCTCTTTAGCTTTGGTTAGCTCACCTAACCATAGTTAAATCTCCTCTAACCGCGGTTAGACTTACCCCTTGTGCACTTGACCTCCCCGGTCAACTAAACCATAGCCTTCTAGGCTAGACCCTTTGACCACCCTATGCACACACACACTACCCCCCTAGCCTCGGCACGGGCTCATGTGCCAGAACTACGCTCGGTCTGATCTCACCATGTGAGTACGTAGGCAACTCAACTCGGGTTCGACCCTAGCCATCTAGCTTTCTATTTTTCTTGGATTAGCACTCACTTAAAAACTTTGGACATTCTAATTAAACTTTGAGATTATAATTGGCTTAAGTTTAGGGAGTAGGTAACCGTTATAAAATGGGGGTCTTGGGGTGCCTAACACCTTCCTTAGGGCTTAATCGAACCACTTACCCTAACTCTGATTAGACCATTTGCCTTATCCAAACAAACAAATACTCGGGACCTATCCCTAAGAATGAATAGGTGGCGACTCAAGTCAAAACATATAATTGTGAAAGTGGGTAGGAAGATCCCATGCTCACACTACAGTTAACATATTGTAAGCACCCCATTTTGGCACCCCTACTCTTCTGTCAATCCCCAGGCCCCAAGGAAAACCCTGACCTAAATTGTAACGACTCGGAATTTTAATATAATAAAATTTAGGGGTTATTGGTCCTTAACTGGAATGAATTCTACTAAAAGTGATTAAATTTGTGGGAATATGATTTTTGTGTGGGACTGGGTTTGTACAGATAAAATTCAATGTTTTTCCTCAAAAATTGCACACAATATGTCGGTCGGCTATCTGGACGATTACCTTTCATGCCGGTTCCGTCACGTATCGATTTGCGAGATCGCAGGGGCCTCGTACGTAAAAAATCAGGAAAAATTGCGGTTTCGAAATTCAGTCGGTACTCAATATTTGTCGACTTTCCCAATAGAAATCTGCGAAACTCGCACACCGTATGTCAGTCGACCGTCTGGACGACTAACTGTTGTCTCGACTATTCATCGACCTGGTTGTATTCCCTATCAGAATGGTATACACACAGACTTGGTTCACGGGTTCAAGGCCCAACGGTTTCCATTATTCAAGCAAGGTTTGAGATGATTGGGGTTGCTTTGCGGTTATGGAAGCCTAACCTGTGTTAAGTAGGGCCCTGGTTCCTCTTTGTCTAGGTCAGGAGAGACGATGTCCACTAAGGCTCGGGTTCCTCCGTGACTAATAGAAGGGAGATTTCAATTTGTTTGAGTAGGTCATCCGTGGTTCCTCTTTGACTAGGTCAGGAGAGACGGTGTCCAATAAGGCCTAGGGTTCCTCTGTGGGCTGATAGTCAGGGATGTCGGAGTCCTATGTATCTTAAGTGACTGAACATTACACAATGTATAGACCGGGGTTCCTCTTTGGCTAGGTCAAAAGATGACGATAAACTGTCTATCGGGGTTCCTTCTTGGCAGATAGTTAGGAGATGACGGTGTCTGTATAGAGCCGGAGTCCCTCCATCGAGTTGCCCGAAGAGGCGGTAGGCAAGGTTGTTGGGGTCTCTTCGTGACTGATAGCCAGGAGATGGCGGCGGATACACAATAGATGTTGGCAGTCAGTTGAATTGAGAAAAATGTCCTTAGCGGGTGAAGGTCTGGATTATGTGTAGAATCGATGGATTCTAAGTTGTTTGGGTTGGATACCCAATGTTTGATCGTAATCGAGTGAAAGCCCGGGTTGTGTAGAATCTTTGGATTCTAGATTGTTTGAGTTGGTATACCAAAGGTTTGGTCGTGTTCAGATGAAGGCCGAAACAACGTATGTGAGTCTAAATGACTCAATTTATGTTTGTGTTCGGGTAATGCCCAGAAATGTGTTGAGTCTAAAGTACTCAAGATTGAATAGAGTTTGAAGACTCTAAGATGAACATGTATGAGTTATGACCAATTAATAGAGTCCAAGAACTCGAAATGAAACATGGTTGATTGGTTGAAATGATAACCTGGTAACATGAACACCGTTTCATAAATGAATTCCGTAATTGGAAAACACTAAGAGGTTGGGAACCTTAGATAGGTTGGAATAATCATGAGTGACATTGGGTAAGGATGTCACATTTACTGCTTTATGATACTGTAACATGGAATTGAATTGTCCTATTATCTCATTATTGATGCGTATTATTATGTGAAAAATAGTCCAGTTCGACTGTGGTTTTATTGGGCTTCATAGCTCACTGACGTTTCATTTCAGTAGATCTCGGAGCTGCTGATCAGTAGGTGATGATTCATTAGACATTTTGAAACTGTATAGACTATACCCGGCTCGTTAGTGACGCCTACTTTTGTAAACAGATTGAAATGTAAATTATACATGTATATGGTTTATATGATGACTATTGTGATGGCAATGATATTTGTTTACTAAAGCATTTGATAAAATGTTGAAAATTCCCGCATTTTCGTGGGTAAAATCGTCCGTTTGTGTGGTAATGATGAACGGACACGTGTCTCAGAACATGATTCCTTAGGCATGGGTTCAGGGTGTCACATAAATCCCTACCTAAGCCCACCCGGATCATTGGGCTCAAGGTCCAACACCATGACCTCTAGATCAAACCCATGCCCATTACCCATAACCTAAACTTGACCCATAACCCTAGCTACCATTACCTTTTAACCCAACTAATGAGGAGGCTTCCCCCCATTCCCGTTTAAAATTCTCACTAAAGATAAGGGAAGTCTCAAAGAAAGACCCAACTGACCCTCTTTTCTCTCTCCCCTCTTCTCTCATAGTTACCAATTTAATGAAAGAGAAATAATTCTCTTTCAAAAAATTATCTTACAACCTACCCCTATAGTCTAACACCTTGACATTATTACCTATGCTTTACAACTCTAGTCACCTAGCTCTTACAACCCTATACCCTAACCCTTGACCTAAACCACCTTCTTTGTCTTTTTCACTTTATCCATTTCCCCCTTCTCTAAAGAAGAAGACACTACTTGGAGTGTTCACACCAACACAACCGAACCAAGACACAAGACCTCCTCTGGTCTCTCTCTCCCTCCAAGCCCAACCGTCCAAGCCCTCACCTACTGTAACTACACCCAAGACCGCACCCTCATCTCTCATTTCCTCTCTCACCAACTCAACCCCATTCACATCATGTAAAGAGGAAGAAATCCTCTCAAATGCCATGGTTTGCACATTAATCGTTCATCTCTCGGTACTCTCACCTATTACCTTCTTTTGTTTGATTCTCTTGCACTCACCCTTGGTTAGAGCATCTCCAATGCTGTGTGCTATATTGGTTGTGCCATTTTCAAATTTGGCACAACTACAGTGTCAAAATGTCATATTTGGCACAGGTTGCTCCAATGGTTTGTGGTAATTCCATTTTTTCAACCAAATCCTTTACGGGTAAATCCCGTTATCACCCTTGACGCTTGAGGTCATCACGTGTCCCTTTTGACACCCCTTAATTGTGGTTAAGATTCACCCACCCCTAAATTTTTTTTTTAATATTTAAAAATATAATTAATATTTTTTTTTATAAAAACCAAGGATTGGTGGGTGAACCCTAGGGGTGGGTGAATCTTAACCACCATTCATCTACCCCTATCAACCACCATTCATCAATCCTACAAACCAAATATGACCGTTGGACGGTAAAAAAAAAAATAGCCGTTGGAGGGCAAAAAAGTAAATACCCAACAACAGTCAATGAGTCAAACGTTGTGCCAAATTATGACATATGCTGTTCTTGTGCAAAATTTGGCACAATGAATAGCATATGCTATAATTTGGCATTACCATATGCTACTGTTGGAGACCAATTTTTTCATCCCAATGCTATAATATAACAATAGAACACAAAATAGCACTGTGTTGGAGATGCTCTTAGGAATCAAATTAAGGTGAAGAGAGGAGAGGAAGAGTCCTTCTCATCCCTTCTTCCTTCTCATAGCCACGCCCCTCCCCACCATCTCCACCCAACCGTAGGACCAGCCACCCACCATATCTCCTTTTGAGCAAAACCATAGTTTTATAAAACCCCTCTTTGAACCCAAACCCTTCTTTGAACACAATACTTTGAAATCCTTCTTTGAACCAAACCATACTTTGTACAAATACTTCTTTGACCAGAATCACACGTCAAGCAAAGCAATTTATTGGAAATCATACTTTAAATGAAAACTATGCTTTAACGGAAATCATTCTTTGAATAATTAATACTTCAAAATCCAAAACCATCCCTTGAATACTTGTATTCGATAAAAACCGAACATATGAGTGTGAGTGATCATGCATATCCTTTGTATACAATTAGGGAAATGAGGAAATCATTTAAACACTTAGTTCATAACATACTTTACAAAAACAGGGCCATAGGCCATTGGATTAATCAAAAACCATTCATAAATCCTATTATTTAACAATAATTCATAACATTGCCAACTAGTAGAGTGTATCTACTTTGACAAGATCGGATCCCTATGATCTAGGCGCTTTAGAAACACCTCAGTAGCGAGATCTCGACTTCGGAAGCAAGAAGGAACTCCTTCTGAGTCGACAAACACCAACACAAGCCTTAGCCAAAACACCCTTCTTTCTCTCTTTCAAATTCCCTCTTTAAGCCTCTCCTTAGGGTTTGAGTAACTCAAATCTACGAATTTGGGTTCTATTTATAGGCAAAGGGTTGCCAAAACCCTTAAAAATCCTTAGAAAATATCCCCATAGGTCGGTTTGCATGTTTTGGGGTCAGTTTGGCCGTTCTGGGCACATCTAGTTGACTGGATGTGTCATCTAGTCGAATGAATGGTGCTCTGTTTTGTCCCCTCTGGTATTTCGACCATAACTTTTGATTGACTTATCGGATTTAGGCGATTCAACTTGTGTTGAACTCAAAATTCAAAGAGAAACAATTTTGTATCTAATGTACTTATTCGTGGTCTAAATAGGTCCCAAAGTTGACTGCTCCTGGGATGAATTACAGCAAACCAGTCTTCGGAAAACCGACGTCTGATCTAACTTCGACTCAAAATCTGGAAAAGTGTTAAACATGAACATCGAAAAAAGTTTCTATATCTTTCTAATGGCTCAAGAATCATTCGATTCTGATCAACGGTGACAAAAATAGAGTTCCCTAAAATTGAGGGTATGTTAAGACATTTCCTTTTTTGACTCTTAGAGTATTTCATAATCTTGTTCCTTCATCCCAAACACCTATAAACAATTTCCATACGTACTTTAATTCATTCAAAACACCTCATTTCATTTTAAAACATGAAACCACAATTACATTAAGACTTTAGGCTTTGAAAGCACTATTCACTATATATTCATGGCACAGTGAACTTGGGGGTTCTACAGTTCTCTTCTTCAGTTCGGCTAGGAACCAACAACCCATGAAATAGCTCTCATTGGACACCCATTATAGTCCCAAATTGTATCAAAAAACCAGTTCAAGCGACCAAAAACCTGCCCTTTTACAGTCCCAAATAGCACCCTATCTCCCTTACGATAGCAGCAACGCCAACAACTACCTCCTCCATCATTCCCGAGCAGCAGTAGCAGCAACCACCTTCCTGATTTCCATCTCATTGCCTATGGAAGCCAACACCTATCCCTATCAACTAACAACACCGGTAGCCATAGGTGAACCTTCCTTTTTCATTCTTTGATTTTTTTTTTATCATCTATCACATAAATTAGTTGTTTAATTTGAGCTTTTTTAAACCTTGTAATTATGTTAGTTTGAAATTTGTTGTGATTAACTTTTTATTAGTCCTAGCCTTAGCTTAGTTAATTTCTCTAGGTTAGTTTTAACTTAGTTAAAAGTCTGTTTCTTAGTCTTAAATTTGTTTTGGTTAGTTTTAACTTAGATTAAAATTACTTTTTTGGTTAGATTTTAGGTTAAATCTTGAGTCATTTAAAATCTAGACTGGTTAGTATCTAGGTTAATGTTAAACCCACTAGGTTAGTTGGTTTAGGTTAAGTTAACATAGAATCTCTAATAAGTGTTAACGATAGATGAGTTAGTTAGTGTTAAGACCTTTAGACATGTCAACAAATAGGTAAGTCCTTGAGTTAATCTAAGTCTTAGGTTTGTCCTTAAGTTATTTAGAGGTAATCCTTAAATTAGTCCTTAATTAGTCTAGGGTACTCCTTAAGTTAGTCGTAGGTTAGTCTTGTAGTTAGTCTTAGGTTAGATCTTAACTTATTTAAAAATCTGATTTTGGTTAGTTTAAGATTAGTTTGAACTTAGGTGAAGTCTGTTTTTGGTTAGGTCTATCTTAGTCTAAATCATTTTTTATTACTCTTTTTAGGATAGTTTTAGCTTAGTTAAAATCTATTAACCCCTAGGTTAGTTTTCATAGATTTAAAACGTAATCATAAGGTGATTCTTAATTAGGTTCAACCCAACTTATTTTCTAGTTTAGCTAGGTTAGTTATTTAAATCTTGTTAATTCTAGTTAATTGAACTTCTTTTTGGAATCATTCTAGAACAATCCTTAGTTAATTAGATTAACCGTAGGTTAGACACCCAAACATTGCTCCGCAACAAGCTTAAACTACAATCCAAAAATCCAAGAAAATAGAAAATATCGAAAAGACCAAAAACAATAAAAAAAAATCCAAAAATCAGATCAAAGCCACTCCAGTGCTCATCCCTAACCATGGTTAACAATCTTAACCATGGTTAGCACAACCCTAGCCACTACGGTGCAATCCTTAGCCTCCTTGGCTAACCAACTCTAGTCTCTGGGCTAATCCCTAAGCCACTCCGATGCACTTTCTAACCATGGTTAATATTCTTAACCATGGTAATTAACAACCCTAGCCACTCCGATACAACCTAACCACTTCGGTGCAATCCTTATCCTCCTCGGCTAACCAAACTTAGCCCTCTGACTAACCCTAAGCCACTCCGGTGCACACATACACCCCCTCTAACAAGTCAAATAAAATAAGTTTTGAGGGTCATTTCAATGACTGGTTTTATAAAAAAAAAATCAATATAAATTTGTAAAAGATATACATTAACTATAAAATTTAATAATGTGGTACTTAAGTCGAGTTCAAAAACCAAAACTTGACATTTAGCCTCAACAAAATGAGCAAACTTGAGATTGAGCTTGATGCATTAAAACATATTAATAGATAATCAAGAAATCAATTTCTAATTCATCAATCCTCCACACATCAAAAATATTAATATGATTACAAAATTTTCAATCTTTAATAACAATTATATTAAACTAATTTCTCAAAAAAAAAAACAGATATGTTTTCTCAAACAAGAAATTCAATACAAGAAAATTGATAAACAACTCAATGATTATAAATTACAACAACAAATATAAAGTTTTCAGGAAAAACTTAAAAATGAAGTATGCTTTGACTTTTCCCAATACATTTTGGTATAGGAAAAAACATATATATATATATATATATATATATATATATATATATATATATATATATATATGTTTTAATATTCAAGTCGAGTTCAAAGCAAATCGAGCCTCAAACAAGTCGAATCAATGGGGTTTGTCTCGTGCTCGACTTGTTCATATTTTTAAGCTCAAAGAAAACGAGCCGAGTCGCGACTTGAACATACCCCTACTTTTGGGGGTACTTTTAAAATTTTATGTGAAAATATACCTTTAGTTATATAAGGAATCTTAATGTTAATAAAATATTAATTTGTAAATAATTTTTAAGAGAATGCAATTATGGATTTTATGAAACTTTAGTGACTTGTTTGTAAAATCTCTGGGAAAATAATTTGTAAATTAAATACTTTAATAAGTATAAGTTGTTTAGAATTCATTGTCACGGAGAGCACTCCTTATAGAAACACGTGTTTGACCTTTTCTTTTTTACAAAGTTAAGGCAAGCAGTCAAGGTTATTATTGATTAATAGTGATTATATTTTAATTAATAAAAGTTGGAGAGAAGCCTCTCCTGAAAAGTAGAAGAGGACTAATTCTACAACTTTAACGGCTACTGAAAGAGACTCCATTGCTGTTATTGCTGCTGCTGATGCGTCACCCCCCAAAGGTACTTGACATAAAGGGTATTTATGTCAAGTAAATAAGCAGAATGATTAGCTAAAAATTAAATGATTCTAGTAAGTTTAAAAGGATTCCCTTATTATGTTAAAACCCTAAACAATTCGAAAGTTAAACCTCAGGATGCCTTAGAACCAGGTCTCGGTTAACCACAGGATAGGATTGTGCAGTCCAGATAGTAATGTTCCCTAAAAATTACAACCCAACCCATTTTCATCGAATACTGTTAGGCATTATTCTCTTAGTAGTTTTGAGAAACTCTCCCATTAAGTGTTTACAGAGGTTAAAGATGATATAATTGTTGCTCATTCTCTATTTATAAAGGACGGTGATTAGCACACCCGGCATTTGACTATGTAGTCTAATGCCATGGCCAAGTGTTCCTTTTAACACTCTTTTAATTATGGTTAAGTTTAAGAAAATTAAGTGAAAATATTTTTTTTCTTTTTAAAAACCAAGGTTAGATTGCTTAACCCTAGGAGGGAGTGAATCTTAACTACAGTTTTTTTTTGGGTCTCATCTTAATTACAGTTGATGTGTGGTAAAATGCGAGGGGGGGGAGGGGGCATGGACCAATGAGGACTGCTCATTAGACTACATAGTCTAATGCGGCAATAAGTTAAGCATTTCCCAATAAAAATCTTTTTGTTAACAACAATGCTATGTTTACAAGATCCTCTACTCTTATGTTTGGTGTGGATGCACTGAGTGTAAGCGTGAGGTGATTGTGAACACCTCAAGGTTGGCGTTCGTTCTCATGCTTAATTTTGAGCTCATTTAGTTAACAAGATGAGCCTGAACACACACCTACTTGGCTCGTGAAAAGCTCCGCCCGATTATATATATATACATACACACAATATTTATAAACTATTAAAATATTTTAGTACAGTGCCCGTTTTGAGGAGCTCTAGGGTGAAGCTTATTAAGGTTGCATGTGTGGTGTGTGTTTGCATGCTCTGTGTGTGTGTGTTTTGCATGGGCGGTGTGAGTGTTTCCTTCAATTGCCTTCAGTAATCACATTGTGGTGTTATTGAGTTTACCAAAAAAACTAAAGCCTTAGGGTGTAAGTTAGTCCCATATCGGATACCTATCTATCCGAGCATACTATCCCTTATAAGTTCCTTGGCGCCTTAAACGGTTGGTACCCGTTTTGAGGAGCTCTAGGGTGAAGCTTATTAGGGTTGCATGTGTGGTGTGTGTTTGCATGCTCTGTGTGTGTGTGTGTTTTGCATGGGTGGTGTTATTGAGTTTACCAAAAAAAAAGGCTAAAAAAGAAATACTAAAAGAACAAAACTGATTATTAGAGTCTTAGAGGTGATCTTTAAGATAGGTGATATTCAGCTTTATTTGTTGTGCTAGGTTATTCTGTGTAAAAATTGTAGATTAAGCCCGTGAATTTAAATGCTATTAACCAAAAAAGGGCGGTGGTATTCCCTTGTCTTTGCCTTCAATCATTGCCTTGTGGTATGATTGAGTTTACCAAAAAAAAAAAAGGGCGGTGGTAATTGATTCAATAAAAAATGATGGTGAATTTAAATGATTTCATCTCATTAAAGAGTTATTTTTTAAACTAATCATATATTACATGTATATTTTAAAATAATTTTATTCTAAATGAGCTCATTAAAAGCTTGAGCTCGGTTCATGTTCGGCTCGAGTTCAATTGTGCTTGTTTATAAACATGCTGAGCCAAGCTTGAAATATTTACATGCTCGGTAAAAGCTCAGCTCGGTTCATGTTCGGCTTGAGCTCAATTGCACTTGTTTATAAACGAGCTGAGCCAAGCTTGAAATATTTCCATGCTCGGTAAAAGCTTAGCTCGACTCAGCTCAACTTGATACTCGCCCCTAAGTGTGCACTCGTGTGTCCTTGGCATTTTTTGACCCTACCCTTCAACCCAACATACTTTTAACGGGGTTTCTCAAAATTCTCTGATTGGGTCAGGTTTGAGTTGAAGTACCCAGACCCGACAATTCACAGCAACACATCTTGAACAGACCACAAAGAGGTAGTATAGCTGGTGCTTGTTAAGCAGGAGGAGGTGTAGGCCTACTCTTTGAGGACAGCCCTGCTTCACAATACAAAGATAAAGGGAAGCCATTTGGACATTTTGGACAAAGCTAGATGAGAAGAATATGAATGTTATTCTGCCATTGTTGATACCACATTAGTTCAAATACTTCAATTCTTATATGCATTTTTCAGATTTATCCCAGAATGCTAATGTTGTATACTGATACAAAGAGATTAAGAACATGAAGTTCATGTACATAATTACTAGATTTGACATCAGTATTGTCAATACACTGGATTACCATATGATATATGCTCATTGTAATGCAAAATGTCTACATATTTGTATAAAAATTAGGTCTATTTATTTGCTTTCTTTCGGCCTTAACTCGATTCCTTGAATGATGAGGCCAGACTTCGACTTACCACCTTTCACCTCTATCAGACTCATTTCCACCTCCCCATCTTCTCCTCGGTTGTTAAAGAATTCACCCATCTCGATCTCTATCCACCCATCTCCTCTTTCCCGCGGCAACTGTCTCTTGCGTTGTACCAAATGCGCAAGCGCCGGAAAACTCAACGTATAGCTTGAGCTGACACGAACTTGTCCAGTCTGTTGGAAAATTTGATGCTTCCGCCTCAAGCTGCCATCAGAATCCATGTACACGGTGTGCCATCCTCCACCACCACCTCTGACAAATTTGACTGACACCTCTACAGGGCCGAGCCCATAGGTGTCCTCTGTGAACTTGTACACAAGGTAAGCTGCATATGTTGTTTTCATGGACAACATTTGAGTATCCATCTTGCCATGGATTTCGAGCCAAAACACATCCAAGAGCTCAGCCACATCTGAGAACCTGTAGAATTACACGAGTATAAATATATATAATGCATATATATATATAGAGAGAGAGAGGGAGGGAGAGAGAGAGACCTAGACTCAGGTAGAGATATCCACCTCCAGTACTCAGGAGTATCTCCCCATATAATCAGAAGCTCTCTTGCCGCTACCATATAACATTTTCTCCCACTCCATTTCTCAAGTGCAAAGCTCTGTATAGATGCAAACACCAACATTTCAATTAAGTTTGACTGAGATTAGGGCTAGCATTTCTCTTTCAATTAACAGGAAAAGAAAGCATAAAAGAGCTGTTATAGATGGCACCAGGTGCCAGGGGAATCTCTGCTGCACATCTATTTAGGGCAGTCCCTTGGCTTCAGGCTTGCTATATTCACCCATGGAGGTCAATAGAGGTTGGCAATATCTCCTAAGGTTGAGAATTTCCTAGGGAAATGCATCCCTGAAGCGCTAAATACAAACACCAATCTAGATCAGAGAAAACTACAGCTGATCCCACATGCAGGGCTTGCTCTAAGGGTCCTGAAAACACCTTGCACCCACTGATCCATGACCATTGCACCAGGCTACTTTTGCCCGGTATCTGATATCCTTGTACGAGAATGCCATGCCTTTCAGTCTCGGTGGACCATGGCTCCATATCCTAAGGACACACACCATTTCGAGATCAACTTGCTTGATGCCACTACTATTTCGATCCCCGGAAAGCCTTGCCACACAGGTCCTTTTTCCAGCTCGTCGCAAACCCTCATCAGAACTTTGAAGCTCATTCGTGACTACATTCTTAGACTCCTAGCCACCAATTCACCATCAACAATGTTCACTGCCTTGCCACGGTCACTGGCCCAGTGAACATCGCAACCACCAACCAATTTGCTGGGCGAAGGTACTGTTACGATCATTCAATGCATCACCCATAATCACATCAGGTATAACATTTTTGCTGGATGTACAAGATCTATTACTGAGCTTCTCATCCTCTCATCCCACATACTCCAGGCATTACTATGCCCACTCCCTTGCAAAACACAAGATTGTATATATCCTTCTCATTATCCTGTATCTAATCTTATGACCGCATTATATCGGCCCTCCACTCAGATGCAAGAGTTTGCCCCTCAATAGGAGGTCCTAGTAACGTAAAGCTCACATAGATTGGTACATCTCTCCCTGGGTGATATGCCTCAACCCATCCCCCACCCCCAAAAAAAGGTTAAAGAAATAAAATACACTCAGGCCCTCCTGGCTCTTGCTCTACAAGCACTAATTTCATCTCATCTTTTGATATATATATATCTATAAATGACCGATAAATCAAGAAAATAAACGGTTATATAAAAAATATAAAACCAATTAAGTTACCAAAGTTATGGCTTTTAGTAATGAAATCGCTGAATAAATTTCGTAGACAGGCATTTATGATGATGATAGAAAATAATACCTCAGACCAATGTGTTCTAACGAAATAATTTTGTGATTTCAGAACATTTGTCTGAAATGAAAATTTTGGGTTTTGAACAAAATCTCGGCCATTTTTTTATGATTGTAATGCAATGAATAAACAATCAAAATTCCGAACAAACCCAAATCTTTGGGATTTTGTCCAAAATTTCTCATCTTTTTATGATTATTTATCATTGATTTGTGTTAAAAATTTTACAAATTTTTAAGGTAGATACTATATAATTTTAAATTTTAACTATAGTTTATAATAATCATATTATATAGTTTTATGGTTTTATAGATAATTAAGCACACATTAGTGCTCTAATACACTAACAGTAGGTTTTATAGGTTAATAAGTTATTTAGATAGCTTTTCTCGGTTACATAGGTTACCTAGATCGCTTTGTTTAATAGGTTAGTAGCCGTGATTTTTCTAATATATCAAAGGATCCTAAAGCTATAATTAGGTTTTTTAGTTGAAGAGGTTTACTTAAAAATCTCTTCTAGTTCAAATAGTTTTCGTAGATACTTTTCTAGGTTAAATAACTATATTACTAGATGTGGAATTAATGGGTTTGTTTTTTTCTCGTTTAAATAGGTTTAGTTAAAGTAGTTAAGGTTTTGACTATTTGAATGTTTGTTTGCTCTCATATACAGTTGTCCTTAAGTAAGAATCCACGACATTAGAATTCCAATTGTCAAATAAACTAAGCAATTCTTTTTCTTTGTAGAATTATACAAAGTCTTCTATGCTTGCCTCTCA